>CM076722.1:0-52500 GCA_038501795.1 Pseudopleuronectes americanus
TTAATATCCCTAACCAGGGACCCTCTACCCTAACCCTAACCATGGGGGCCCCTTGCCTAAACTTAACCTTTGACGACCTCCTCAGTAGGGCTGCACCTGGAAAATCTCACCTAACTCCTTTGAAAAAATTACCAAAAACATAGATTCCACACCAGTTGGTTTGTAAAACTTTAATTTGGAGAAGTACAGTACAGGAAGAAAGACCTGAAAAATGGCAGTAAGACCTCAGAGAGAAGGCAATTAATTCCCTGATATACCCCACCCAACTAGGTGAATTATTTAGAGGACAAGAGATCCCTATAGGTGCGTGACTGGAGCCTATTGTTAAGGAATTAAAGTAAAAGGAGTATGGGAATGAGTTCTGGGTGGAAAACTGTAATGACAAGGAAGAGAAGGACAGTTTACAAAAGGGGAGGAGCTAGAGGGGCTATATAAATGATCACACTCCTTGGCCAGTCTCAGAAAGACAAAATGCCTCAACGGAGAAAGATCAGGGACAAGCTCTAACAGAGACCCACCATGGGGATGACTTATCATTTAATTCGAATCGACATACTTACCTGCCCTAGCCTGATGAAGATAAACATATTTCGAAACGTCGCGACAGGGCTCCCGGACTTAAATCAAAAATGACTTTAAAAATTACGTACCGTACTTACCTGACTAAGCCACCTACCCTCCCTCGGACGAGCGGAGAGACAAGCATAATTTTGTATATTTGTATATAGTTCATTTGATGTTTACTTACCTGTATTAACAGCGTGCTTCACACAACTGTAAAAAACAGTGTGTTATGACAACATTATGACTGAATACTTACGGTTAATTGACCAATTGAGGGGCACCTTATGTTCCAGGTCGTGCCCGTGCATAACGTTTGTCCTGACTTTGTCGGGGCAACGGATATTACCGTTTTCACCTAACCCTAACCCTAACCCTAACCCTAACCCTAACCCTAACCCTAACCCCCTGGTGTGAAGGACCGTGCACTTTCCTCCTCCTTTTTAAAGGAGGGGGGTCATTTTTTCCCCTAACCTAACCCTAACCCTAACCCTAACCCCGGGGCCCCTTGCCTAACCCTAACCTTTGACCCCTGAGCAGGGCAATCGATCTATACTTACCTCAACTAAATACTTTGTTTATCAGACCAACCGAAAACTCCACACCAGTTGGTTAATTGGTAAAGTCAAAACAGGATGATAGACCATTAATAAGGCATAAATTCCCTGAAAGACCCCACCCAACTAGGCGTAGTATGGTTGCATGAGATGTAACTGGAGCCATTAAGCTGGCATAACAAAATACTGAGTTGAGCCTGTAATGGAAAAAATGTGATGCCAAGGTGCCAGGAGAGTTTGAAAAGGGGAGGAGTTAAATGGACTATAAAAAGGAGTGATTCTCCAAGCAGTCTCAGACAAGACGCAATGCAGCAACAGAGAAGGATCATTTTTTATTGGGATAAGCTCTAACAGAGACCCACCATGGGGATGACTTATGACTTTAATTCAAACTGATATACTTACCTGCCCTAGCCTGATGAAGATATAATAATTTCGAAACGTCGCGACAGGGCTTCCAGATTCCAACCTAAAATTGACTTACTTACCTGACTAAGAAACGAAACCCTCCCTCGGACGAGCGGAGAGACCTAAGCCTCAATTTTGTACATTTGTAAATAGTTTCGTTTATATATATAGAGTCCACGTATTTCTTATTACAACGTGTAATAACCACAATGTTATTGGTTTGAGAGCACAGAGACCTGTGACATATGGGGACCAGGGAGCCCCCTGGTGTGAAGGACCGTGCACTTTCCTCCTCCTTTTTAAAGGAGGGGGGTCAATTTCCCCCAACCTAACCCTAACCCTAAGCCTCAATTATGTATATTTGTAAATAGTTCGTTTGAAAAGTCCACGTATCTATTATCATAGCGTGTTATAACTACTGTATTAGTATGTGAGCACAGGACCTGTGACATATGGGGACCAGGGAGCCCCCTGGTGTGAAGGACCATGCACTTTCCTCCTCTAAGGAGGGGGTATTAATTTCCCCTAACCTAACCGGCCAGTGCCTCCACCGGGTTCTCGCTTCCTGGTCCTCAGTCCAGTAGTCTTGTGCTTTCATGACTCTTAGTCAGACTTCAACTCTAATTTGAGAATAGAGTCATGATATCCCTAATCAGGGACCCTCTACCCTAACCCTAACCAATTGACCCCTTGCCTGAACCTAACCTTTAACCCTAAGCAGGGCATTTTTATCTGTACTAACTTCACCCAAGAACTTAATTGTTGAGGATTAGACGAAGACTCCACACCAGTTGGTTAGACTTAGCTTTAATTAGGAGAGTCAGTACAGGATGAAAGACCAGTAAAAGGCATACATTCCCTGGAAGAGCCCACCCAACTGGATGTAGTATGGGCCTATAATATATTTGACTGGAGCTATTAATTGAAGCCACACAATAAAAGCATATTGGATTGATTGCGAAAAAGGTAAATCTGTGATGCCAAGGAACTGGAAAATTCAGAAATGGGAAATTCTGCAAAGGGGAGGAGTTAGATGGGATTTAAAAGTGAGTGCGTTGTCCCAACCAGTCTCAGACTGACACCACCACTGGGATGACATGACTTAATTCGTACTGACATACTTACCTGCCCTTGCCTGAAGAAGAAACAAAAGATTTCGAAACGTCGCGACAGGGCCAGACTAAAGCTATAAATTGACTTACCTTAAATACTTACCTGAAATACTTACCTGACTAAGCCACGAACCCTCCCTCAGACGAGCGGAGAGACCTAAGCCTCAATTATGTATATTTGTAAATAGTTCGTTTGAAAAGTCCACGTATCTATTATCATAGTGTGTTATAACTACTGTATTAGTATGTGAGCACAGGACCTGTGACATATGGGGACCAGGGAGCCCCCTGGTGTGAAGGACCGTGCACTTTCCTCCTCTAAGGAGGGGGATTAATTTCCCCTAACCTAACCCTAACCCTAACCCTATTCAAGAATATCTCCACAGATTTGGGGGCAATTAGTGGTTCCACCCCTTCCCAAGGTCCTAGAAACTCGTGGATGGTACCAATCGATCCGCAGGACTCACATTAGTTCAGACGAAACCACTTTCCAAGTCTCTACGACCTTCACAAAAAAAGTTATTCAAGAATATCTCCTACTCCTATGTGCTTTCTTCCCTTATCCTAACCCTAACCCGAGATAACTTCACTATACCTAACCCTAACCCTAACACACCCTGGGGTTTGATCAACCCCTGGCGGGGCCTTCCTTGGGTGAGGGTGTCTAGTGACAATGGCTGAAACATCCAATGATCCTGAGGTCCACTACTGATGATGTGTTCCACAAAACTAGGAAATCAAAATAGTGCCTATAGAATAAAATACTCCAACCAACTCCGTTAAAATTAAACAAACCATTAACCCATATTCAAAACCAATTCGGCTAAAGGGGATATGTGAGAATGGAGAAGTACTGACGACGTGCGTCGGCCAGTGCATTGCCTTTGACTCCCTAGTCCAAACTGCCCAGTCGACGGACGAAGCGGGGGGAGTCATCGAGATATCTTTTCAAAACCTAACCCAAAAGTAAAATTAAAAAACTTTATTAACATTACATAAAGCTCAGTGTCCCATGTGAGGATCCTCTCCCAGGACAAAAGTACAACAGATGATGATGGAAATGAACACATCAACACAACAACATGATTCACTACATGAGAAGAACCAGTTTGTGACTTCATGTTTAAAGTGTTTATACATAATGTCTGATAGAGAAGAAGGAGCAGACACATGAACTGTGGAGTTACTGTCAGTAATGGTAGAAGATGTGAGGACCTAGACCGACATGTTGAGAACAAATGGACTCAAATATCTGAGTGAATATAAAGATGATCAATGAGGATCAACGATGATGTTACTGTGATACTGTTACTACAGGAAATACTGATGTGTCTGTGTGTATATGTGTGTATTTGTAGGTCTCCACCACATCTGTAGCTATTAAATGCTCCGTTGTGGTCTGCAGACGTGTTTAAGTGGTTACAGTTTTATAGATGTTTTACAGATGTTATCAGCTTCAGATTCAGCTGATAAATCCACAATCTTCTGTCAAACTCATTGTCACGGTCCTCAGTCACTTAGGACCGTGACAATGGCCTCCTCCTGGCGTGTGCTGATTGTTGTGGCGGTGGATTGGAAGCAGACGTCGCTGTCTGACTCATCTGACCCAGTTTGGTACTGGTAGGTCATGTCTGCTTCACTGACAGAGGTTAGAGTGGGAAAAAACACAATCAAAGCATTTCATGACATTTGTTATGGTTTTCTTTATATTTGTGATTTTACTGTTTTCATTTACACTTTTGTACCAAGAGACACAACTCTGGTCAATAATGAATCAGTGATCAGATCAATAGTAAAAGTTGTACCTGAGCTCAGAGTCAGTGTTAACTTTGCGTCCTCCGTCCTCTGAATGCTCAGGCCTCCTCGTCATCCCTGTGTCGTGACGTGAGTTCAGAGCTGCCGAAACCTGACGCCGCTGTTCCTCATCGCTGGAGTCTCTGAGAAAATAGATTGATCTCAGTCTGACTCAGCTTTTTATCCAACACTGACTCAGCATATCCAAGTATGACTCAGTAATATATAAGAATGAGCCAGCAATACTAAAACATGACTAGGGAAATTCAAACATCAGTCAATTTTTTTGATGTATGATCAGCAAAATGTACCCAGACAGATCAACGCTGATTGATGACTCAGCAATATTTAACCCTGGGTTAGCTATCAGAAATATTTTAGTATGAATCATCAATGACAAAATATGATTCTGCATCATTTTGCCTGAAGTCACTAATATCAAAGTGTGAATCAACAGTTTTGAATCTAAGTCAGCAGTTTTTGTTTGTGGCAATATATCAAGATGATGAAATAACACAACATTCTCATTAACATGATATGAGCCCTCGTGATAGATGTGGGTCCTCACAGCTCCTCCTCGCTGTCGTCCTGGAAGGTCAGAGGTCGCATGCAGACAACACACATGTTTCTTAAACTGTGGAAACATGGCCGACAGTAGACGCCTGCAAAAACAACACAGCAGATCATGAATACTAAGCAGAGCTGGAACAACTTGTCCCATAAAAGATTTGATAAAATATGACACAGAAAAAAAGATTGATCATTTTCTACCTTTAAAATTTTTTAATACAAAATAATGAAGAAATTACTTTTAACTCAATCAACAGAAACATAAATGTGAGACTCTGTGTACCCCCGATATCGAACTATTGTCTGTATCCCTAAGACCCTGTAATCTGCCATTGGAATTTTCCCAATTATCGGTCATAAGGCTGATGTGGATTCTTTTAACCTAGTTTCTTTAGGACCCTACTTTCTTTTGCATCATGTTCTTTAGTAGCGTTATTTTTGCCTTAGTAAAGGAAGTCTTTCCATATTTTACTGAATCCTGCATTTGAGTCCTGCTTTTCTCCAATTCCTGACAGATCCAGATTGAATTATATTTCCTCAGACTCTGTTCTGACTCAGCTCCTCCACAAACACACCACCAGGAGAAATTCCTATTTTCTGTTCTGGTGTTAACTCTTCATTTCTTTCTAAAAACCAACATATTATGTGTTTTTACATCTAAATCTCTGTCTTTTCTTTTAGAATATTTGGACCTGTTTGTGTTGTGTTATTGTTATCGTCTCACCTGTACAATTTGCAAAGTAACAGGCAACCATATTGTTGTCCTCGGACTTCACCTCCTCTCCACAGGCCAGACATGTGACAGGTGACGACATACCAAGAAGGTGAGCTACCCCAGGTAACCTGACACACACACACACACACACACACACACAGACAATTCTTTGAGACATCAGATGATAGAAATGTTTTGGTTGGGACCTCCGTGCAAATACAGATGGACGACATGACATCTACCAAAACTAGAGTAGAATCATCTCTGTCGCCTCCTGGTGGTTGGCTGCAGCATAGTGTGTTAACCAATACAGTCTCCATGAAGTTACACTTACTAACAATAAGTCTGTCATTCAGCAGCAGTGACTCTGACTTCACAACATGATATCCTTTATAATAATATTCAGTTAATACATTTAAATTGAATCTTTGAGTTGCTCCTGATGTGTGTAACTTCAGTTTGGTTGTGTACATTTTTGTACCTGAGCAGGAAGCTTCGTAGTTGACTCCCTCTTCCACCTTCACCTCCTCCTTCCTCCTCTGCTAGGTTTCTGACTGCAGACTTCCTAAGAGCTTCCCCCTCCGCCCTCCTCTGACTAAGGATCTGCTGACGGAGGAACTGGGCCCTCTCCTGATGAACATGTAACGTACAACAAAAACAATTACACAACTCATTAGAATCATGTTTCCTTCCTCCTCCAACAATCAGCAGAGGGTTTTCAGTGATGTGAAGACAAACTGTTTGTACATGTGTTAGTGTCACATTATTTGACTTCTGTGCTGTATGAGATCACTGGGTTTGTATTTAGATAAATGTAACGAACTGAGACTGGGTCAGGGTCTGCAGGTCTGATGTGCCTTAGGTCTGATGTGGTTCAGGTCTGACGTGCATTTTCATTTATGCATGTATATACTCATACATATTTCCAGTTCCTGTTGTCTGGCATCGTCCTTCCTGGTTCATGTTCTCACATAATTTTTTCTACAGTCGATATAATCAAGTGTATGTGTGTGGGGTTGTGTGGGGTGTGTGTGGTGTGTATGGAGTGTGTGTGTGTGTGTACCTGCTCTCTTCCTGGATGATATGAAGCACAGATAAGTCGTCGGCAGCGTTGCACAAAGCCTCCAATCAGAGAGACAAGTAGAGTCAGGCCCAGCAGGAACCCTGCAACACAGACCAGAACCAGTGAGACTCAGTGATTATCAGTGTAGTTGTCATATTTATATCTCTATAGGTTATGGATACAGTGCGTATTTATCTGTTATTGATAAATCTCTTATTTAATGGTTCAAAACTTGTTTTGTTTAATGACTTAAATTAATTCGTTCAAATCTTTTTTTGCAATTTGATTTTTAACTTTCGGTGATTTTCTGATGAGATAGATTAAGTTATATTTTAATTTTGTTAAAAATTCTGTATATAATACTAATAGTAATAATAATAATACATTTATTTACACAGCACCTTTCATACATAAAATGCAGCTCAAAGTGCTTCAGAAGAAAATCAATAAAATCAAAGACATGAAAGAAGATATCAATTAGAACATGCTAGCAATAAAACAAAGACTTAGGAAAAAATAAAAACGTAAGAATAAAATTAAAACTGATCAAATTAATTAAAAGCGAGATTAAAACTATCTTTAAACTATCAATAGAAGAAGCTTGTCTGATGTGTGATGGGAGTTCGTTCCAAACCTTTTATAGTTTGTGTGGAGGTGAGGAGATCGCTGAGCAGCCTCAGGAGACCCACAACACTCAGATACTGAGACTGACAGACACTGGCAGACTCACAAAGAGCCCAGGAAGCACTGAGCTTCAGAGCTTCCCACTTTAAGTTTATTTATGTTTTTTGAAGCATGTGTCTGGAATAATAAAATATGCTCAAAACCGAATAGTTCGTCTCTGGCTGCTCTGGTGAGAGCCGTGTGACATGGTCGACTGCCACAGTTCGTTTTGGGGATTTTGAGCGAGCCAGCAGTAGAAGACCTGAAGGAACAGTTTGGAACATATTCCAATAAACGGTCTGAGATGTACGAGGGTGCTGTACCATTAAGAGAATTGAAAATAAGTAAAATAATTTCCAAATAAATCCTCAGTGATTCTGAAAGGGTAAATCCTGAATATAGTGCATTACAGTAGTCCAGGCAGTCACCGCTTTGGTATCTTCCAGAGTGAGGTAGGGTCTTACTCTTGTAAGATTTCCTAAATGATAAAAGGCATCTTTGTGACGTTGTTTATGTGTGAATTAAACAAGTGTTCTGAGTCAAGTGTAACACCCAGGTTCTTCACTTTTGATTTGTTGTGATAACCCTTTCTAAATAAAACACGTTGAAACAGTGCTTGTCATTTTCTCTTATCTGTCAATTAAAAATGCAAACGCTCTTTTTCCTGACCTGATGTGACTAAGAGCTTTTGACTTTGATGTTGATTTGAGTTTCAGGAAATTCCTGTAGTCTGCACTGATGTCACTTTCTTACCCAGAGTGAAACATGTGTTGTAGTTTGGCTCTGACGGCTCCACTAGACACTTTCTGCTGATCACAGTGACGTTTCCTCCTTGCAGGATGTTAAACGAAGCCACTAAGTCTCTGAAGATGTCTGAGGCAAACCCTGACCCATTCACCTGCACTGTCACAGTGACTGGGGCTGAAGGGAAGGCACAGTAACCATGGTTACCATCCATTTGACCAACATCAGTAGTATACTTATATTACATTGTTTTTTTATCTCACCTCGGGCCACCACATCCCCCGTCAGCTGGTGGCCTACCTGATCCAGGATCCAGAACACCAGAAAGTCCAGCGCCACCAGCAGGCTCCCCACAAGGAGATACTTGACGACTGAGACCACACCCACCAACACCACCCGCCACTCTCTGCTCGACAGGTTCCATGACACTGGTCAGAGGGGTTGAAAAGGTCACTTCCTTTCACATCAGTATTTAGGTCCTAATTTACACACACACAAACACACACACACAAGCAGGGGCACTGACGTGGTGTGATGTAGGTCTTGGCCTCTCTGCGTGTGATTGGCAGGACTGACACTCCACCGCCTGAAGTCACCTGTTGGTCAAACTCCTCAAACTGAGAACTGATGTAGATGTTGTCGAAGTTGAGCTCACGGAGATATCTACGTCTGTACTGCACTGCCCTGCACACACACAAACACACACACACACACACACACACACACAGAAGTGTACAGTAATTAAAGTGCCGCTCCCACTATCGATACTGTGCACCTGATAAAAAGCAGACTGACCTCAGGAACGAGAGGGCGAGCAGGAAGAGGCCACCGTATTTGAATGGTCCGCCGAGTTTCTGAAACACCTGCAGGTCCGAGGAAACCTCGTCCATGATCTCCTGAGACATCTGCTGAAGAGACTTACTGCTGTTGGTGTCCAGGTCAAAGGTCACAGAGGCCGAGATGTTGAATTCAAACTCCTTCTTAATTTTCTCAAATGCTGCAACTATGGCTGGAGAGAGACAGACAGACACAGAGAGAGAGAGAGACACACACACAGACAGACAGACAGACAGACAGACACACAGAGAGAGAGAGAGACAGACAGACATGCAGAGAGAGAGAGACAGGTATATTAAAACATAGGGTAAAAAAACACAAGGTGCTGTTGAAGTCCAGCACACTTAAGATAAGACCTGATACTGGTGTCCAAAGAATGGTGGCGATAACATACTGATGAAATGATGATATTGTTCATAATAACAGTGTATATGCTGCAAACTAATAAAGTGCAGTCATAGCATAGCAATGAAAAATATAAAGACGATCAGTGACTGGATAAATATGTAGATGTTTATAAAAAGAATGGATGAGAGTTTATATAATATTATAGTGTAGGGGCCAGGTGATAATACAGAGTTCACCAAAGACTATTGACACTAAGGTGGTTTGCACACTTACACACCGGGTAAGGAGCTGTGGGGATACCAAGCTCTTAAAAAGGATGTGTGGAAGTGGACTGAAACATGTGTGGTAGGCCAACGCTCTAAAGTCCACCGCCACACTAAGGCCCCCCTGGCACATTTGTTAGTACCCGAAAGAAGGTTTGACCATGTTAACCTGGACCTGGTTGGGCCCCTGCCCACCTCTCAGGGGTCCACACACCTTCACACCATGGCTGACAGAACCACTCGTTGGCCAGAAGCTGCTCCGTTGGTTTCAACAGCAGCGGCTGATGTGGTCTGACCGGGGCTCGCAGTTTACATCTGGGCTCTGGAACATGGTGGCAGAGAGCCTGGGGACTAAGCTTCACAGCACCACCGCATACCATCCGCAGGCTAACAGGCTGTGCTAGCCTTTCTACCGTTCTATGAAAGCTGCTCTACAGGCCAGCTTCAAGGACGGTAACTGGGTCGACAGGCTTCCATGGGTCCTGTTGGGGCTTGGGACCGCCCCAAAGGACGACCTACAGGCTTCATCTGCCTAGTTGGTTTATGGCAAGCCATTGAGAGTCCCTGGGGATTTTGTCCCTGACACTACAGTTTCTTGGTCAGCAGCACAACAACGAGCTATGCTCCTGGACAATGCCAAGGTTTTTCACACCAGTTCCCACATCGCATCACAGCATCCCTCGTTCTCATATCCCTGTCAAACTTCATTCTGCAGGATATGGTTTCATTCGTCAGGATGCTCATCGCGGGTTTGAGGCTGGCCCCAAAACTTTTAGCGTGGACATTGGCGGTAAACCAGAACAAACACTTTATCCACTTATGACTAATTTCGTCTTTAATCTGTGAACACATATATTTCTGGTCGAGCGCTGACGAGCTGTTTATTTAAATTTCTCTGAAATGAATAAGAGCAGTTTAATTTAGCGATTTGGTGCAGTGTGTTAACGTGGAGGAGGGATTCGTTATTTAATACATTCATCCAAATGAAATGAAATAACATATATTTGAAAGGGTAATTTTTCTTTAACACATTATTATTATTTCAATCCTTAGTTATTGACTTGTATTAAATCAGATTGTGGCAAAATTGCACCTTTGGTTTGCCAAGGCTGACTGAGTCCTCGCATCAAATAAATTGTATTATTCCCGCAGCCGATATATTATTAATCATCTATATTGATTTCTGAACTCCCACACTGCTCGTGGATATGCAAATGCAGCCGTGGCTATATCTGGATGGGCTAATTTGCATGGGAGCCCATTATTATTTGATTAGTACATTTTAATGTGAACTCAATTAAAACTCAGCCTGAGTTAGCCCAAGGTATTAGATTCATGTGCAGAGCCGGGATATATCAATTAGTAAAGATCAAACTTTGGCTTCTCGGGGGGGGGGTTAGGCTCTGACTCTTCGGCTCCGTCTTCACTGGTTTCTGCCTTTTTTATATTCCAGTGGAACGGGTCCAGTTTGTAATCAAATCTGCCAAATGGAATCATCACCCGGAACATTCCTGAGCTCGGTCGCAGCTTCACCAGGAGGAAACGAGGTCACTTCACTGCTTCGTCACCTCCAACATGAGCTTCCTCCTCATATACATGTTCCATGTGTCTTATGTTCATGTTTCATGGCTCGTTATCATGTAAATAATAATGGTTCCTCTGAAATAAATATCTCATGTGTCTGGAAACACTACAAATACAATTCTGAATAAATCGTCCACATTCGAGAAACAGAAGCTGAGCATTTGGTTTAACAGCTTTTAAAATCGAGGCCACTAATCAAACATAAATGTGGCAATAATAATTTATAATATGAAGACTTAGTGGAGAGCCTTATAGAACCCTTAAAAGAACAAAAAGAATCAGTGATCAACACTGAAACATTCCCTGTAGAGCCCCATAAGATTCAACAATGGTTAATAAGTACAATACACTATTTCATAGGTTCTATAATTAAAATGTATGTGAAGGAACCGAAGAATCTTCCAATTTCCTCAAGGAATCAGGAAGAGTTGATTTCTATTAGAACCTTATTGACTGAAAGAGTCTGTTCTATGTTCTATGTTCTACGTTCTGACAGAACCACTGGCTGACCGAAAACTCCACCTACCAGGTCACAAACTTTGTTTTTCATTTCCTCAGAAAACATCATGTTACGGGTTTAAAATAACGTTATTATAGATAGTTTACAGTATTGATCATATTCAAATGTTTACTATGTGAAATATTTGTATCACTACACTTTTTTTAAATTTCCAGGACTTGAACCGACCAACAGACGGAGAATATAAATAACTTCCTGTGAAACGAGGTCATTTCATCGATCATGATTTAAGTTGTACTTGGAAATGTCCCAATTGTGAGAGACAGAGAGAGAAAGACATCACTTTGCAAGACATGAAGATTCCTTTGATCTATGACCACTGACACTGTCACTGCAGGAGTGGAGTTCTTTTTTTACGGCTCAGCATCAAAGGATTCATGATCCATGTATGTCCGCGATACAGAACATTGTGTTTGGTGGCGTGTCGCGCCAGGGTCACACCGTTTGATGAAAAATCGATCTTTGAGTCAGTTTTTATCTCCGTCTTGTTGTGATGACACTCATCTCAATATAAAGTTGATCTGATGTAAGCCCTGGTACAAATACCTCAAAGTAAAAATGTGATAAATGCAAGATGGCTGGCTTCCTGTTGTGTTTTCATAATGGCCCCTGAAACCTTTTTGTTTGTCTGGTCATGATATACCTGTGTATCGATTTTTGTGAAGATCGGTCTATGTGAACGCGCTCCAGGGGGCTCGGGGGGGCGCCGCTGAGCCATTTTGCCACGCCCAATTAAAATGACTTCAGAATTTTCTGCAAACTTTGGTAAGAATTTTAACAGCCTCAAAAAGCCAATTCATAAATAAATAAATCCTTACTGTCTCACTGTCTGTTCGGTGCTCGGGCCCTAAAAATAATACTAAATATAATATTATTAGTACTTGTTCTATTGGGAAAATCTCCACACATGCCACACTGGTAGTATCGGTTTGCTAAAACGGATGAACTCACGAGCTGCAAGACGTCTTTTCAGGTGGTTGGCGATGTACGAGGGGATGATGCAGAATAACTCACCGGCTGAAAGAGAGAGCAATGAGTCGTAGATATGAGTGATCAATAAAGCATCAAGCTTATTACTTAAGTGATGTTTGGTCTACAGTAGCCCTGAGGGTCAAATACGTCTTGTTTGTGATTGGACAGAAGTCAATTCAGGCATAGGGTGGCTCTCAACTGTCGATTACTGTGATTGGTTGGTGGTTGTTTAAACATGAGAGTTATGATCATGTGAAATATGTATTTCAGATTGAAATGATGAAGTTAACAGAAATAAAAAATATCAAAGTCCTTTTCTACAGTGAATGTGTTGAGAGGTAGGTGCTTCCTTGAAGTTAGTACGAGGTGATGGTGAACACACCACGGGCGATGTCGCAGAGCGGCATGAAGCCCTTCACGATGTCACACAGGGCTTTGAACTCCCCCAGCCGCTGGGAGCAATCCACCCGAGCCTCGGTGAACACTGCCCGGCACTTCCTGTACGGAGCGCCCAGCTTGGCGTTACAGATGTCCCCGATGTCCGTCAGGAAATGGAGGACATTCCTCAGAGTGCGGGCTGGAGGTAAAAGGTCAGATGGGAGCGAATGTAATAATCACGCATAGAGGCGACCACAAAAGCTGCGCAACTCACACACTCCAACGCACAACTATGAATACTGTGTATAAATACAATATATGAATACTCGGCCCGTAAGTAGGCTACGTCCGTAGCTACCATGTAGCTTTGCTGCAGGGGCATGAATCATCCTTTAATTCAGTTACTGGTGGTTCAACATCACTTATTATTAATTATTATAATTATTAATATTATGATATCTACTCTAGACTCACAAGGACTCGCTTCAACTGTTAAGAGAAGACGGCTGTTTTGCTCTTTAATATTTATCAGATTTCAGATTTTTTTAGCAGTTTTTTCTCAAACTTCATTTCGCATCAACCCACAGACGAGTACAGAGTTCACATCAGGGATCCACAGAAGACATGAGCTGAGCATTTGTGGTGAGTTCATGTGTCCGTAGTAATAGTGGGACAGTCGAGTTTCCAACAGTTAACTTAATGAATGTGTATTTGACGACTGTGTTGAGTCACTCACCAATGTGTTGGACGCCGTCAGTCAGAGCATGGATGAAATTGGTGACTCTTTCTGTGACCAAATATGCGTTGGTGCTGATTTCTCTGATTTTGGCCAACGCAGCTGCAGACACACACACACACATAAACACACACACAAACATACACACACTTTAGTGTGTAATTTTAATTGTAGCAGATTGTTCAGCAGGAGACTGTGGGCAGGTCTTACAGGCTAGGGGCTTGGTTGCTCTCTGCATCAGTTCTTGCGTCTGATTGGCTGCCAGCTCGGCTCCACACATCAGACTGGAAGCAGCTCGCTCTGTGTTTTCAAAAATGTTGGTGATCGGACCAGACAACAGCACAGACACAAACAGGAAGAGGAGGAAGTGCCTCCCACGAGCTGAAACACAGAGGGAGACTATCTGAGCCATGGACGATGTGGATCTGGATTGTGACCAGGTCTCTGGTCTCTAGATCGGTTGTTGATTAAACAAGACATATCTGAACATGATCCAGAGACAACTTGGCCAACACAGCCTCTGTGAAGTGAGACCATGATTTCATAATTGGCAGAGTGAAGGAAGACAAGTCCACAAGCACTGGAGCCAACATTTCGTATAACGCACCTGGACAGTGTTTCATTAGACCCATGTGAGGTAACGCTGATGGCGTTCAGAAACCACTTACTGACCTGAGCAGAGTGAAGGCAGCATCACCATGACGTTGGCCCGGACTCCAGCTGAAAGACCCATACCGAACGCTGCTGTGAACGCAACTGCCACCATGGTGTAGACACAGAACCACAGAGGCTGCTTCTGCAGAAACAAAGCAGTGACTCCGAACACTAACCCCAAAACCAGCCCACAGACGAACCCTGCAAGGCTCCAATCCCCCTCAAGCAGGTGACCTTTAACCTTCCCCCAGCTGCACAGGCGGGACCGTCCAGCTAACCTGTGGAGGGAACGATGAACAATAAACTGAGACCTCCAGAGGAGTTGATAGCATCACTAGTTTGATTGAGGAGTCAGTGTCTTGTTTAAACTCTGAACACATGTTGTGAAGAGCCTCCGTGTTTTAAACACATGACGACTTTAAAGCAGAATGAACAGTTACCTGCTCAGGACTCCTCTGACAGAGTGCATGACTCCGCCTCCTGCCACATGGATTGTGATGTCAGTTTTCATCAGGCGTCGTTTCCTCTCTTCAGTCCCCATCTTTGATCCTGTAGCCAGGAGACCAGAAACATGATGTCACAAACTTGGTGATGATGATGATGATGATGATGATGATGATCATCATCATCATCATCATCATCATCATCATCATCATCATCATCATCATCCTCCTCCTCCTCTTCCTCCTCCTCATCATCATCATCCTCCTCCTCATCATCATCATCATCATCATCATCATCATCATCATCATCATCATCATCATCATCATCATCATCATCCTCTTCCTCCTCCTCATCCTCATCCTCCTCCTCCTCCTCCTCATCATCATCATCATCATCATCATCTTCCTCCTCCTCCTCCTCCTCCTCCTCCTCCTCCTCCTCCTCCTCCTCATCATCATCATCATCATCATCATCATCATCATCATCATCATCATCATCATCATCCTCCTCCTCCTCCTACTCATCATCATCATCATCATCATCATCATCATCATCATCATCATCTTCCTCCTCCTCCACCTCCTCCTCCTCCTCCTCCTCCTCCTCCTCCTCCTCATCATCATCATCATCATCATCATCATCATCATCATCATCATCATCATCATCATCATCATCATCATCATCATCATCCTCTTCCTCCTCATCATCCTCATCCTCATCATCATCATCATCATCATCATCATCATCATCATCTTCATCATCACCACCATCATCATCATCATCCTCCTCCTCCTCCTCCTCCTCCTCCTCCTCCTCATCATCATCATCATCATCTTCCTCCTCCTCCTCCTCCTCCTCCTCCTCCTCCTCCTCCTCCTCCTCATCATCATCATCATCATCATCCTCCTCCTCCTCCTCCTCCTCCTCCTCCTCCTCCTCCTCATCATCATCATCATCATCATCATCATCATCATCATCATCATCATCATCATCATCATCCATCCTCCTCCTCCTCCTCCTCCTCATCATCATCATCATCATCATCATCATCATCATCATCATCATCATCATCCTCCTCCTCCTCCTCCTCCTCCTCCTCCTCCTCCTCCTCCTCATCAGCATCATCATCATCATCATCTTCCTCCTCCTCCTCCTCCTCATCATCATCATCATCATCTTCTTCCTCCTCCTCCTCCTCCTCATCATCATCATCATCATCATCATCATCATCATCTTCCTCCTCCTCCTCCTCCTCATCATCTTCATCACCTTCTTTGTCTGTGGTTTGAACTTGTTGACGATGACTCAGACGAACCAGCTTCAGATTTAAGTTAGCAGTTTTTAATGCAGCTCCACCTCTGAAAGAGAAATGTTGTATAACTTGTTTTGACTGAACTAGGCTGCGATATGGGAAATACCAATTCCCACTTGTATCTTAATCTGACCAAAGAACATGTCTAAGCACAAACACAATTGAAACACACAGACACACATAGCCAGGAAAAGACAGCACTACAAATATACTTCAAGTAAGGACTTCCAGAGAAAGGAAACATGTTTCATGCACACGTCATTACAGGAAACAATATTGTTTATCAAAGTGTGTAAAAGCTGCAGCTGATGTGTAGTAACCTGACTCTTCCACTGCAGGTCTGCCTCTGTATATGCTTCTGGGAATTCTTAATGAGGAATCTTCTACAACATGTGGCGAGCCAGCCCAGTAGTGATAGAGGGGCGCCAGGGCTGGGTCAAAACTGTAAGGCGGCCTCAAAAAGATTAGCTTTAATCAGTTAGCTTTCAGTAAGCAGTTCTATCACGTATATGTATACATATATATATATATATATATATAACTAAGGATACGAGCAGCACTGTGCGGGCCCAAGCACTTGTGAACTCGGGATCTGATGAGGCCAGAAGGGAGGTCGGACCGGGACCAGGCCAAGTGGCTCCACATTGTGTCGTTTTGGGCTCCGCACGAAGGATGAACGCTGGGGCCGACTGGATAATGTTAAGTGGAGTTACGACAACTTATTTTTCATGCTGATCAATAGGTGGCGCTATGACTCTTAGTTATCATTGAAATATGGAGCTGTTCAGGCTGGGACTCTGATCCCAGGTGGGAGAAAAATTCACATTTTGGTGTTGACTGGACAATGCACAGTAGAATTTTTAAAGAAGCATCCCTTTCACGAACGTAAAGCAATATGGCTTTTGCCCCGTCGGTGCTCGGGTCCTAATATCATCGATATCAGACATAAAATAATTGTCATTATTTCTTACCCTCAAAAGATCTACTTCCCTTTTCAATTGCACGACCTCTATTTAAATTGTTAGAGCGTGTTTCAATGCAATATTGGGTATTTCTTTTAGCATTATCTACAACCAGGGACTTTGTTGCTCTGCATGTGTACAACCTCATAAGAAGAGTCGTCACGTGCTCAAGCGGTTGCCTGACTGATTGTGTCAATGGTGTGGTGTGTTTTCTCTTACATTGAGTAGCAGCTCGTCCCTCTGCCACCAAGGGAAAACTGCTCTGTCCCAGCTCTGTGTTTGTGAGTCCGTCCAGCACCTTGGCCTTGAAGGTCCAGGAGATCATAAGATTGTGTCCTGGAGACTCTTTTTTTCTTCTGGTGATTTATATTATTCTTAAAATGACCATTAAATGGAACATATCATAAAGTGATGATTATCGTGATTTAGAAACTGTGCCAGGGGTTAGTACAGTAATAAGCTCGGCAGTGGATGCCATTACCTCGTAAAATAATAATCATAGGCAGGATCAAAGCCAAATTTAGATTAATGACATACCTATGATCTTGGCTGTGTAGCAGCTTTTGACTCATATATTATCATACATGTAATGAAGAAGAACAGTAATTGCAGCAGACATAGCTTATCGATGGGCATAATGTCATTAGCTACTAATTCTTTCTTGGTGAATTACTTTTACAGTGCTCAATACTATTACACGAGAAAATAGAGCAAACCAGTTTACAATGTTGGATGACAAAGAAGACTCATCTTCTATCTCATCAAAGGAGCCTTCTCCATTTCGGAGAGCTGAATTCTAAGACACACCCACAACTCCAGCTTGATCCTGAGAACCTGGACTGTCTAGGTCCTCAGCATCAGAGATTTCAGTCCAGGAATCGAGACCAAGAATTGCCTCCTCATCTTCCTCATTCTGTTCTTCGTACAGCATCTTTATGATCAACCGTGAGTCTGAAATGATTGGGACCAGCCATACTAGCACTCTGGATAAAGAAAATCTAAATCATATTTTCAAATGCATATCAATCAGTCTATTAAGTTTAATTCTGTTATAATTTGAGTTTGATTTTGTTGATCTAACTATGGTTAGCTATCTAGAAAAGAAGCTAGCTAGCTAAGAGTTAGTTAGTATTGTCCATATTTCTATTTCTCACTAGTAATGGATTGTGAAATGAATGGCAGGTGTTCCGTAGTGAATAATATCTGTACGGGTTGTTTTTGACCCATGTTTGTTAAAGTGATGTAGAAGTACACAATTAATTTTTTCTATAAAGCAAGTACGGAAAAGGGAAAATAATGATGTGTGATTTTCAAAAACAAGACATTTAATGAATATATTAATTAAACATATTATATTATTGATAAATATAGCAAAGAAACCCCCATGAAATAACACAGTAAATGAATATGGGATATTTTTGACCCATGTTTTGCATTAGAAGGGTAGTGATAGAAAAATGATTTGTATTCAAAAAGTAACAAAGGAAATTTTAATTAATTATTTGTGATGATCAAAAACAAGTTAATCGGGGACTACCTGAAATATTGTTTTGAAGGTTTCATTAAGCATCGAAATCCGCGTCACTTTACTTTGATATCACAGTGTCAGTGGTCATACATTCCTTTGATGTCTTAGATTGTTGTAAAGGAAAAATATTTATACAATCTGGAGAGAAAGTGTTTTTGACCCGGCCTCTGTTCACCCGGGCCGCACAGTGCTGCTCGCAGCCCTAGCTACTTTAGGAGTTGATGTGTCTTACCTTCAGGCCTGATGAGACAGATATTGTCTCTTCCAGCTGTGAAGAGGCTCAGTTTGAGCTTCCTGCCTCCTGCTGTCCATCACTTCCTCTTCAGCCAATCAGAAGAGTTTCTGGTGTGTCACCTGGTGCTCAGAGCTCTGTTTGGAGCAGTGAGTGGTTCAGGTAACATCACTTAATTTTTTGCACCTATATATATTTTTTTATTCAGATTTTAATTTAGTTCTGCAAAATGTAATTGTTTTATCTTTTCTAGAATTTTAATTTAAGTGAGATTTTTTATATGAAAATATCTGTTACTATTTACATATTGTTTGAATATATACATATGTAGTACTTTATATATAGTATTTAGCTCATTACTTTGTCAAGTTGACCTTCTTCATTTCCCCCCACATGGTTCCTTTACTTCAGTTCTTTTCCTGAGCATCAGTCACAGCCTCGCTCTGACCTTTGACCTGAAGATGGCAGCAGGAAGTGTTTTTGTTGGTGAGAGACGTCACATTAACAGATGTTTACTTTCTAATGAAAAAAATCAACTCATCTGACTTAGATTTGTATGTGCGTCTGTGTATGTTTCAGTTGTGTGTGTCATTTGTGGGGCGTTGTCCTCCGCCTTCAGATGCTCAGTTCTCCTGATGTTTCCCAGCATGCTCGGCTCCCATGGCCGAATGTACCTGATGGTGTTTATCCTGTCTGTGCTCTCCACAGGTTATCAAAGACATGCACACACACACACACACACACACACACACACACACACACACACACACACACACAGAGTCAGTGTGTGATCATTGATGCTGTCTGATGATGTCATTACAGGACCGGTCTCTAACATCGTGCAGAACGTGCACTCAGCAGCTCTGTCTCTCAGCTGTAACCTGGACCTGCAGGTTCTTCACAGCAAGCTCCTGTGGCGCCACACCATCCGGCCGTTCACAGTCATCACTCAGCAGCTTGTGGTGAGAACCAATCACGGCCAAGAATCTTTTTAAAACCAGCTGTTACATCGTTCATAACATCAGTTTAATTAGCGTGTCCACAGTTATTAACGCTTGATTTCAGCTGCATGTTATTCTATTAAAAAGCTTTATTATTACCATAATGAATATCGATCACCGCTTTGTAAAAGTTAAACAAATCAAACAAACTAATGCTCAATAATCCATAAAAAGGTTCAGCATGAAGTGATCAGTACCTGATGATTTAGGCTGTTGTTTGGTGTTCAGGACGATAAAGCAGCGTTTGAGTCCGAGGCTCTGAGCATCAGCAGGAAGTTTCAGATCCTCAGAGATGAAGTGGTCGCTCAGTACGGATACGACCAGTTCAAACCACAGCGCGTGGAGCTGGACAGGAGCACCCAGGACCAGTTCACTGCAAAGACCATGATGCAGTGCGACAGTGAGTCAGACAACATCAGGTTACATGTGTAACTGTCCAAATACTTATGGCCTGAGCACATGGACGGGTTAAAGGATTCTGTTATGTGACTGCAGGTGTCGTGACTGAGGGAGTACGGCGCTGTTCTGATTGGTTCGAGGTCAGGTGGGCGGAGTGTTTGGAGGCGATACCTGTTCCTGTTATCAGCCACATCCTCTGTGTCTCTATGAAATTCCACTTCCTGTGTGACATCATGAGAGGTGAGAGGTCATCTTATATACAGTCACAACTGTGTTTTTTACATTTAGTTACTAATGGTCTTTACATCTGTTTATATATGTTTATATATGGTCAGTGATGGGTCCCTGGTGTAAGCAGCACATTCCTGTGGAGGGAAACTTCGGCCGTCTCTTCGATCATCTGAACGTTTCCGTCGACATGTTGTCCAGAGAGTTCAGCACCGAGCTCGTTGTCCAGGTCAGAAAGTGATGTCATCAGACTGTCACCTGTGTTCACGTCCTGTCTGACCTCTGACCTCTGACCTCCTGCAGGAGCAGCAGGCTGTGCTGGGCGAAGCTGCAAGCGATCACTTCACTCAGTCTGTGAAGAAGTCTCTCCACGGCCTGATGACCGTGATGAAGAAGCTGCTGGACGTTGTGCAGCTGCTGCTGTCCCTCACCATCATCAGCGTCTTCATCAGGTGAGATGTCAGAGTGAGGACATGATACCATGAACATATTTAATAAATCTGCTGAGTCAGAGGACAACCTAATGTACTCCTCCTCCTCTTCCTCCTCAGGGCATTCTGGTACGTCAGACAGTACAGGAGAGATGTTCACTTTGACAATGTCTACATCACCACCTACTTCAGAAAGATCGACGCTCGCAGAAGAAGAGCGGTAATATCTTCATCACCATCATCACCTCCATCACCTCCATCACCTTCATCACCATCAGAACAGTTTGATGCAACTGACGTGTTTCTCTCCTGAGTTCAGGGGAAACGTTTCCTGCTGCCATTGAGGAAATCAGAGAAGAAGAAGTTCATCGACCCTCTGAGCTTCAGGATTCATCCTGACGAGTTTCAGGAAGTGGTGAGTTCAACTCTTCATGTCGTCTTCATCCTCATCTTCATCATCCTGGAGAGAAGAAAAGTCAGAAAAACCCATGGAGATATTTCGTCAAACTTTCAAGACAATGAGTGAAAATCATTAGATAATTAATTTAACTCTTATTACATTTTCAATTCAACAGCATTTAAGCTGAATTAATGTAAAGGGGATTTGGACCACAAGAGGCTGAAGTTCTCCACAACCTCAGTGGGAAGGAATAAAATCAGAGTGTGTGTGCGTGTGTGTGTGTGTTTGTGTGTGTTGTCAGATGTCAGGTGTGTTTCAGCTGCTCTCTGTCTCTCTGCTGTGCATCGTCCTGCTGACTGTCGACTTCTCTGTGGTCCGCGCTCTGGACATCGTCAGCAGACACACCTCCATCCAGTTCAACCTGACCAGTAATCACACACACACACAGACACACACATACGTTAATACACATTCACACACACACACACACGTACACACACACACACACATACACACACACACACACACATACGTTAATACACATTCACACACACTCACACATACGTTAATACACATTCACACACACACACACATATACACACACACACATACGTTAATACACATTCACACACAGACACACAGACACACACACACACACACATACACACACACACACATACGTTAATACACATTCACACACAGACACACAGACACACACACACACACACATACACACACACACACACACATACATACGTTAATACACATTCACACACACTCACACATACGTTAATACACATTCACACACACACACACATACACACACACACACATACGTTAATACACATTCACACACAGACACACAGACACACACACACACACATACGTTAATACACATTCACAAATAGGACCGAGTGTGAGTCTTGGATTTATCTAAACGTTACTGATTACATGCGTCACACTTGCCTCTGCATCCTCCGTGCTCCGTGGGGGGGTCTAAACTTGAAACATCCTACTTGAGCATTGTCACAATGATCTTTTCTAAACATTTCATAACCCCACATGGAAGAACTACTGGTCTTAAGTCATTGTGAGTCACTGGAGTGATAATGGATTTCTTCCCTGTTGGAACATACTCTGGATATAAAAAGTCTACACACCCCTGTTAAAATGCAAGGTTTTTGTGATGTAAAGAAATGAGACAAAGATAAATCCTGTCTGAACTTTAATGTGCACAATTCAGTTGAAAAACAAATAGAAATCTTTTAGGGGGAAAATAGAAAAAATAGAAAACATACACTAACCTGGTTGCAGAAGTGTGCACACCCTTAACCCAATACTTTGTTGAAGCACCTTTTGATTTTATTACAGCACTCAGTCTTTTGGGGTAGGAGTCTATTAGCATGGCACATCTTGACTTGTCAATATTTGCCCACTTTTCTTTGCAAAAGGCTCCAAAGCGTTCATATTGCGAGGGCATCTCCTGTGCACAGCCCTCTGCAGATCAGCCCACAGATGTTCAAGTGGAATCAGGTCTGGGGTCTGGCTGGGTAATTCCAAAACATGAATCTTCTTCTGGTGAAGCCATGTTTTTGTTGATTTGGATGTATGCTTTGGGTTGTTGTCGTGCTGAAAGGTGAAATTCCTCTTCATCTTCATCTTTCGAACAGAAGCCTGAAGGTTTTGTGCCAAAACTGACTTGTATTTTTTAACTGTTCATAATTTCCTCCACCTTGACTAAGGCCCCTGTTCCAGCTGAAGTAAAACAGCCCCAGAGCCTGATGCTGCCACCACCATGCTTCACTGTGGCTATAAAGTTCTTTGGGTGATGTGCAGTGTTGTTTTTGCGCCAAACATACCTTTTGGAATTATGGCCAAAAAGTTCAACCCTGCTATCATCAGACCATAGCACATTTTCCCACATGCTTTTTTTTTGCTTGGAAACTTCATGTATGATTTTAAAAAGTTTAGCCGGGCTTGGATGTTTTCTTGGTAAGAAAAGGCTTCTGTCTTGCCACCCTGCCCCAGAGCACAAACACATGAAGAATACAGAAGATTGTTGTCATGTGGTTCACAGCCAGTCCTTGCCAGAATCCCCTGCAGCTCCTTTAATGTTGTGTGTCTCCCTCTTGGAAAACTACCTGACCAGTTTTCTTGTTGTCTTTTCATAAATTTTGGAGGGATGTCCAGTTCTTGGTAATGTCACCGTTGTGCCTTATTTTCTCCACTTGATGATGGCTGTCTGTGTATCATGGTATATTTAATGCCTTGGAAATTATTTTGTACCCTTCTCCTGACTGATACCTTTCAACATTGAGATGCCTCTGATGATTTGGAAGCTCTCTGCGGATCATGGCTCTTGCTGTAAGATGCCACTGAGAGAATGTCAGGAAAATCCACCTAGAACAGCTGAACTTTATTTGGGATTAATCAGAGTCACTGTAAATGATGGCAGGTGTGTACTCACTACTATTTAACATGAGTTTGAATGTGATGGTACAGTTTGAATACAGCCACCTCCCCAGTTATAAGAGGGTGTGCACACTTATGCAACCACATTATTTTATTTTTTTATTTTTAGTTTCACCCCTAAAAGATTTCAGTTTGTTTTTTCAACTGAATTGTTCACGTTAAAGTTCACATTAAAGGTGGAAAAAGTTGAGACAGGTTTTATCTTTGTCTCATTTGTTTACATCACAAAAACCTTGCATTTTAACAGGGGTGTGTAGACTTTTTATATCCACTGTAGTAACCCAAGCAGCAGTAAGCTCTGAAGCACAGCTCTATAGGAGGATGCAGGCAGGCTATCAGGACCTGTAGAGTTTGTATTCCAGACTCTGCCAGAGACGCACTGTACGTGCTGGGGTTCGATCATCAGACAGTGACAAGTGGGTAATGAAGTTCTCTCTCCAGGTAGTCACCAGGTGGATATCAGAGTGGGCGGGGCATCCATGATGGCCAATCTCCTGAGAAAAACGGTTTCAGCCTTCAACAGCTCGTCCGACTTTCACATCCACACCGACAACCGGAGTAGGTTAAAGGTCAAAGGTCATAACTGACTAAAGTATGACACAACATTTATTTTACACTGACACAGAACGAGTGTGTGTCTATATATAGTGGAGACAACTATAAAATCATATATTCATACTGATTGAGTGATTCGCATTATTTTCTGTTCTTATATTTCACATTGATCGATTTATGCTGTTGTTTGAAACTGCTCCAGTAGAGGGCAACACTTGAAAGTAACATCATCTCTTCCCTCTCAGAGTGTGTGTTTCCCCCCACCCCCCTCCCAGCAGGCGTGTATATGAGCTGTGTGGCTTGTGTCCTGTTGATGGCGCTCTCCACCTGCCTTCACGTTTACACCAACCGCCTTCCAAGGGTCATCGCAGCCTTCTACCACCCGAAGGTACACACCCATCAATACACACTCATTATACACAGGGACTGTATAGAAGACGATCAGAGACTGTATATAAGGAAATCCCCAAATTAATAAATACACTTTTTTTAGAAAACTGATTCAACTTGAACAATCACAAGAAGCATTTAAAAAAATGTAACATTTTAATTTTATAGTGAACCAATAATTAATATATAAAATGTGGTATATTGTCTCAGAAGGAGAAGAGGCGGGTTTTATACGCCTACAATCTGCAGCTCCACAGTCGGATCTCCTCCCGGGACAGTGAACACATCAGCAGCTGTGGGGAGGTGAGTTTCTCTTTGTGTTTTAATCTTTTATAAACTAATCAAATTTAGCATTTAATGATTGTTTTGGATCGGAATCACTGAATTTCAATTGTTTTTCCTTAAACTCTCTATTTATCCCTTAATACTTGTTATAATGATAAACAGAAAATAAAATGTATATTTTATAAATGTAATCTTTTGTCCACGTCAGATTAATTCTACATGTTGACAAAACTGTTTCACTCTTCTAATTCATTCTGTTGTGAACATTTCTTGGATTGATGGTTGAATAGTGTTTGTGTTAGTTTTGTGTTTATTGTCGTTCAGGTGTGTTGGTTTATGGTTATAAATGTGAGTCTCAATCAGTCAGTGAATTTAGATTTGTGAATGTGTTCATGGATCTGAAAATCTGTATTTAAAGTGTGTATGTGTGTGTTTGTAATACGAACTTAAATTGTGTGAAGAAAATTTAGTTTTGCTTCCTAATTCACCATATTGTTTTACATGTGATGTATTTGTGCTGCAGGTGTGTCAGTATCTGAGCAGGTGTGGGCGTCGCCTCTGTTGTCGCAGACAGGAAGTAAATAATAAATAAACTTCAACGTGAATTTATTAAAAAACAGACTTTCTGTTTTATATAAACACTCAAGAGGCTCATCGGCTCCACCCACACTAACACACCTGAAAACAAATGTCACATGACCATTCACATCCATGTGGTGTAAACAGGAAGTAGTTGGTTGCTTAGTTACTGACAATCTTCTGGAGGAGGAACAGTGATGGTGACGAGTCGGAGGAAGTGTCGCAGACAGG
Organism: Pseudopleuronectes americanus; assembly: GCA_038501795.1. NCBI lineage: Eukaryota > Metazoa > Chordata > Actinopteri > Pleuronectiformes > Pleuronectidae > Pseudopleuronectes > Pseudopleuronectes americanus. Next base: position 25,929 of record CM076722.1, read on the forward strand.
AAGTGTCGCAGACAGGAAGTGTTACTAACAGGAAGTGTTCGCAACACTTGGTGTTCACCGCTTGTAGTCGTGTCATGTGACTGATAAGAACCAATCAGGAAGAGAATGTCGTCATCGTTAACAAAAGGCTGGAAACCATAGTAACCATAGTGCTGAATTTCAAACCTAGAACGTGGCAGCGCCACCATCAAAATTTGTCAGTGTGAGTGTGTAATGATCACATGACCTCAGCGGAGTTATGTAACCAGCTGATCTCCAGCACGTGCTGCTCTCACTTCTTTTTAATCTGATGCTGAATCAGTTGTGAGCTGTAATCCTGCTGAACCCAGATCTGCTCAGGTCACACTCGCTCCCTTCTCACAGTTTGAAAACACACTTATTAACTTCTAAAGAGCGGACGTCACCTTGGACAAACATCGGAGATACTGTACTGTAATAATATATATTCTAAATGGTTCAAAGCTAATTCTTGTTTCTTATGTAGTAATAACGGTCAAAAGTCAGAAGGCCCCTGTCTGTGTGGGGCCGGCTCTGGTGTGATGGGTTTTCAGTTTGAATCTGATTTACTTTACTGCAGGAAGGAAATGTGTGTGTTTGTTTGTGTGTTTCCTCAAACACTTGTGTCAACCCTCTGAAGTGTGTAAATACTGCATCCAACATATTTTCAAAATAAAATCCATCTGTCCCGCACACAGTAAATAAAATGAAGCTGAAATATCTCTGATACCAACACTGCCACCTTGAAGTGATGACGTCATTTAAAGTCAGAGTCTGCGCGGAATGACAGATGAGTCGATGTATCGACCAATCACGTCTCAGCCTGTTTTTATATCAAAGAACTGATAGAACTGAACTAACCCTAACCCAAACTGATCAGAAACACTTGAACAAACATCAGTGAGATAAGAACGAGCTGAACGACAGAAACAGCTTTGACTTGTATCTACTTTGATTGTTCTACTCCGGTCGTGTCCCATCTGCTAACATGGAGGAGGTTGGTGATCTGCACTGCACAGACACCAGGGGGCGATCCAGAGGATTTGGCTTCAGTTGAGGGAACTACGGTATATATTTATTTACAGTAGAAAGCAGGTTAACATGGATTATAAATAAATGATCAATTAAATCATGAACTGAAATCTTTTTTTCTAATGTAATTGTAACACGTGAAGGGTGATAGACCTTTATTTTGAAGGCAGGATTGTGAAACTTCCGGTATGCCTACCGCTAGCTCCGGTAAGCTTGGCGGAGTCTCTCCGGTATAAACGCGGTGTGTCCGGTCCCGTGCCGCCTCAGGCCCCGGGAACGACTAGTGGACTGTCCGGTGTCGATCAGTCACAAGCCGAGCGAGTCCGTCCGGTGCTGACGGAACTTTTAACGCCAGAAAACGACGCAGATAGCGGACCGCAGACCCGACGGGCTTCCTGCTCCAGGAACCGAGTTCGGCTGTGGTCCGGTCCAGCGGACGCTCTGACCCGCTCCTCCCTGCGGGTCACCGGGAGGGGAACTCCATGGAGTTTCGGTGGAACCTCCCCGCGTGCTGGGACACGGTGAGGTAACGCGGGCTCACAGAGCCTCGTCCCGGCAGAGACCTGTCGCAGCTCCCCGCTGCCGCGGAGACGATGAGAGGAGCCGCCGCGACCTTCCTGCTGCTGCTGCTCAGCGGCCGGGCTGCCCCCACGGGCTGCCGGTCCCTGAACGCACCGCGGGACGGTGGCGACGGTCTGACCGTCACAGGTACGTTACCGGATACCGGGATAAGTACTGGGCTGCAAAAGTATTTTTACTCAACTACTTTACTCAGGATGAAAAATGCATGTGTTGACAGACAGAGATACAAATACTTCTTAACTGATCCCTGGAGGGAAATTCAAATGTCATTTTATATATATTGAATAATATATATATGTACATATACACAATAAAATACGAGATAAAAAAACACACATACAAGAAAAGAAGATACACAAGCAAAGTTAAGATATGACAGAATTAGAGATAAATATAAATAAGGTGGAAAGGAGGTCGTGATACAGGTTATCTTAGAATAATGCTTGAAACATACTGATGACATTATGACATTTTGTTTAAAATAATTATGATATTACAAATATAATGGCACAGCATACTATTATTATATTAATTGCAGTAATAATACAGTAGCAATAGTGTAGTATTAACCCAGAAATAGATAAGAATAGATGGACTTTATTGATCCAAATTTGGGAAATTGTGTTACAGCAGTATGTCAAGGGCAATTTCACAAAGCGAAGACAAAGTCGAAATACAACAGACGACCCGCAGTCTGTCGGGTTAGGGTTAGGGTTAGGGTTAGCTGGTTTAGGGTTAGCTGGTGGAGGGTTAGCTGGTGGAGGGTTAGGGTTAGGGTTAGCTGGTGGAGGGTTAGCTGGTGGAGGGTTAGCTGGTGGAGGGTTAGCTGGTGGAGGGTTAGGGTTAGGGTTAGCTGGTGGAGGGTTAGCTGGTGGAGGGTTAGCTGGTGGAGGGTTAGGGTTAGCTGGTGGAGGGTTAGGGTTAGCTGGTGGAGGGTTAGCAGGTGGAGGGTTAGCAGGTGGAGGGTTAGCTGGTGGAGGGTTAGCTGGTGGAGGGTTAGCTGGTGGAGGGTTAGGGTTAGCTGGTGGAGGGTTAGGGTTAGCTGGTGGAGGGTTAGCAGGTGGAGGGTTAGCAGGTGGAGGGTTAGCTGGTGGAGGGTTAGCAGGTGGAGGGTTAGCTGGTGGAGGGTTAGCAGGTGGAGGGTTAACTGGTGGAGGGTTAACTGGTGGAGGGTTAGGGTTAGCTGGTGGAGGGTTAGCTGGTGGAGGGTTAGCTGGTGGAGGGTTAGCAGGTGGAGGGTTAACTGGTGGAGGGTTAGGGTTAGCTGGTGGAGGGTTAGCTGGTGGAGGGTTAGGGTTAGCTGGTGGAGGGTTAGCAGGTGGAGGGTTAGCTGGTGGAGGGTTAGCTGGTGGAGGGTTAGCAGGTGGAGGGTTAGCAGGTGGAGGGTTAGCTGGTGGAGGGTTAGCTGGTGGAGGGTTAGCAGGTGGAGGGTTAGCTGGTGGAGGGTTAGCTGGTGGAGGGTTAGCTGGTGGAGGGTTAGGGTTAGCTGGTGGAGGGTTAGCTGGTGGAGGGTTAGCAGGTGGAGGGTTAACTGGTGGAGGGTTAACTGGTGGAGGGTTAGGGTTAGCTGGTGGAGGGTTAGCTGGTGGAGGGTTAGCTGGTGGAGGGTTAGCAGGTGGAGGGTTAGCTGGTGGAGGGTTAGCTGGTGGAGGGTTAGCTGGTGGAGGGTTAGGGTTAGCTGGTGGAGGGTTAGCAGGTGGAGGGTTAGCTGGTGGAGGGTTAGCAGGTGGAGGGTTAACTGGTGGAGGGTTAACTGGTGGAGGGTTAGGGTTAGCTGGTGGAGGGTGGGTTAGCTGGTGGAGGGTTAGCTGGTGGAGGGTTAGCTGGTGGAGGGTTAGCTGGTGGAGGGTTAGCAGGTGGAGGGTTAGCTGGTGGAGGGTTAGGGTCAGCTGGTGGAGGGGGCTCGTGGTTGTCCATTATGGATAACAGTTTGTTCATAGCCGTGCTTTCCACCACCACTTCAGAACAGTCCGGTTTGCAGCCAACCACGGAGCCAGGCTTCCTAATCAGCTTGTTAAGTCTGCCCCGCAGACCACAGAGTACAGACTGAGGGAAGATTTCCAACATCTTGCTGCACACGTTGAAAGATCTCAGCCCAGGACACAGAGTCTGCTCATCCATTAGCTGCCCACATGTGTCTTTATGACTAGCATGGAATATGTATATATACATAAGATGTTCCTATATGTGATATATAATATCACATATAGTACGGTCTACTGCTTGGTCACAACGGTCCTGACCATCCATGTTATGAACCTGTGGACTCAACTATCGGAGATAATATAAAGATGATCAGAAATCCATTAAGTTCTGTTACTGTCGTAATTTGACTTTGAAATTCTGTTATAACGACACGAGTCTGATTCTAACTGAACTGTTGAACTCTGAGCTGTCCTCCTGTAATCAGATTACTCTGCAGTGTGTGTGTGTGTGTGTGTGTGTGTGTGTGTGTGTGTGTGTGTGTGTGTGTGTGTGTGTGTGTGTGTGTGTGTGTGTGTGTGTGTGTGTGTGTGTGTGTGTGTGTGTGTGTGTGTGTGTGTGTGTGTGTGTGTGTGTGTGTGTGTGTGTGTGTGTGTGTGTGTGTGTGTGTGTGTGGTGTGTGTGTGTGTGTGTGTGTGTGTGTGTGTGTGTGTGTGTGTGTGTGTGTGTGTGTGTGTGTGTGTGTGTGTGTGTGTGTGTGTGTGTGTGTGTGTGTGTGTGTGTGTGTGTGTGTGTGTGTGTGTTGCAGTGCCACAGAAACCAACTCACCTTATTTAATTGATTTTTCAGACATAAACATAGCAGCGTTATGTCTGAAATGATTCTGTGATTTGTTGATTTAAGACACTGGACCTTCGAATTCCTGTCACATTGTGTGAAGATAAATAAAACAATGGCCGCCATCCGTCCGCTCATGATGTCACAGCGGACAGGAAGATGAGAGAGCTGATGGCTAAGACGCAGTTTGTAAACAACCTTGACCTCTCCTCTCTTCCCATCCACTGACATAGAGGAGGAGGGGTTTATGACCTGTACTGCAGCCAGCCACCAGGGGGCAATTGAGACACCTTGGCATCATTTGTTGGAGCTGTTGGAGATGTTGTTAGAGATGGCCTCCATCTTTATTTAGGTCTGTGGTCTGTGTCCCCAGTTGTGGACAGAGGGTGGCGCCCCCTGCTGGAGAAGACCCGTCCCTTTGTCCTGGTGGACGGACAGAGACGGAGCCTTGCTGAAGCGTTACAGGTCAGAGCAAAAAAACATTACTTTCTGTTACTGACGTTACCTTACAACTTAACTAGTATATAGCTTGTTAATCAATAATTAATTAAATCAAACTTTTATTTTATGTATATAAATGTATTCAATATTATTATGTATTATATATTTGATTGAATTATTGTTTTATTTTTAATTGTAGTTATTTATAATAAGTAGGGGTGTGAAATGCTTAAAAATTTTAATCAAATTAATCACAGGTTTCTATGATTAATCATGATAAAACACATTACCTATTTTCTCGGTATATTTTGTGAGAACAAAAAACAAAAGACAGATATATACATTTAATATGTTTTCTTTTTTATTCATAAATAAACAAAACAATGGTGCTGCAACTCAGCAGTTCTTTAGACGTTCTCTTAGCTATTCCATATGGAACATTAATATAATCTTCATCAAATTTTTTCTATTTTTTGTCAAACAACCATTCACCACACCATGGCACAATCTAATGCCTCTAAAGGCCTCTTAGCTAGTCTTTCTTCAGCCAGTTGGTGAGGCAAACTAACTTCTTCACATTATCTGACAGTAAAGCTGACCGCTTCTTTTGCACAATGTGTCCTGTGAGTGAAGCTGGTTTGGCGGATTCCCCTTGAACGCCCCTCGCCGACCAACTCATGCTCCGTGTTGAGGTGGAACTTTAAGCGGCTTTGCTCCGGTGAAACAATAACGTCTTCCCGCAGAGTGTGCACATCACCTTGGTTTTATTGAATGTTCCATCTTTGTTTTTTGGAGCATGATCTTCCCATCCAGAAGGTGATGTTTGTTTGTTTGAGTAGCAGCGGCCGTCTGACTGCATTAGAGCGGAGACTAGTGCAGAGTGGGCGGAAATGTGGGTAAATTGGAAGATCCTTCTGCGCATGCGTTAAATGCGTTAAAAAAAATTAACGAATTAATCCTGTATATTAATCATAACGCGTTAACTTATTATTTTTCACAGCTCTAATAATAAGGATCATGTTCAACAGGAAAATATTTTAAGAAGTTGATTAACTTTTAGGAATCATTCAGTTTTTCAACATAAATATCCTAAATCCTCTGCATATATAGTAAGACAATACCATCCACCAATAGAGGGTGATTTGTATATATATATATATATTTATATATATATATTTATACATTACATATTTAAGGTTTATTACCCACTCGGTGGAGCCTTCCTTGCTCGGGGGTGGAAGGACACATTGGTCGGCTGCACTCACAGGAGCATTTCAAGTGGAACAGTCTGTTCATCCATACTAAAACACAACCCTAACTAAAATGAGACCACCTGCCTATAAAGAGGTCTCTGATTTTGAGGCTGGAAAATGTTGCCAGGTGTAGCCATAGCAACAGTGATGTGTTTTATAACTAAAAGCCAGACAGAACGTATTAGCGTCTGGAGGAGGAAGAAGAATTCATCTCTTCGTATTCTGTCAACACCCTCGTTCATTTCCTCTGGCCTCAGTCCGAACAGAGGGAAGTTGGAGCGCTGACAGTTTTCTCCAGGAGGGAACTTCCTGCTGCAACCCTGAGATCTGACCACAGGATGAAGAGGGGGAGGGTTATTAGGGGACGGACACTTCCTGTGCAGTTGATAGAAGCTCTGAGATAATTTCTTTCAGAAATCCTCATGACTCTAACGCTGTGAGAGGAAACGAGTAGGTAGAAAGAATAAAGTAAAGGGTTAGAACACCTAAAGGAAGAAGGAGAAGAAGAGGGAAATGGAGTTCCTCACATTTGAACCAGATGAACGTTCAGACTCGTGTTCCCTCGCTGAGGTAAACGCCCGAGTTCGCCATGTTGATTCAAAGTGACAGACAGAATGCCCTGCCCACAACTCTACAGCCGTGGCCAAACGTTTTGAGAATGGCACAAATATTAATTTTCACAAAGTCTGCTGCCTCAGTTTTCATGATGGCAATTTGCATATATTCCAGAATGTTATGAAGAGTGATCAGATGAATTGCAATTAATTGCAAAGTCCCTCTTTGCCACGAAAATGAACTTATCCCCGAAAGACCATTTCCACTTCATTTCAGCCCTGCCACAGAAGGACCAGCTGACATCATGTCAGTGATTCTCTTGTTAACACAGGGGAGAGTGTAGACGAGGACGAGTCTGGAGATCACTGTCATTCTGACTGAGACAAAATAGCCGACTGGAAGCTTTAAAAGAAGGATGGTGCTTGAATCATTGTTCTTCCTCTGTTAACCATGGTTACCTGCAAGGGAACACGTGCAGTCATCATTGTTTTGGAGAAAAAGGGATTCACAGGCCAGGATATGGCTGCTAGTAAAATCCTAAATCTACCATGTATCTGATCATCAAGAACTTCAAGGAGAGAGGTTCAATTGTTGTGAAGAAGGCTTCAGGGTGCCCAAGAAAGTCCAGCAAGCAACCGGACCATCTCCTAAAGTTGATCCAGCTGAGGGATCGGGGCACCACTAGTGCAGAGCCTCCTGAGGAATGGCAGCAGGCAGGTGAGAGTAGATCTGCATGCACAGTGAGGCGAAGACTTTTGGAGGATGGCCTGGTTTCAAGAAGGGCCGCAAAGAAGCCTCTTCTCTCCAGGAAAAACATCAGGGACAGACTGATATTCTGCCAAAGGTACAGGGCTTGGACTGCTGAGGACTGGGGAAAGTCATTTTCTCTGATGAACCCCCTCACCGGGCATCTGAAAGGGCATCTGAAAAAAAGCTTATCCGGAGAAGAAAAGGTGAGCGCTACCATCAGTCCTGTGTCATGCCACCAGTAAAGCATCCTGAGACCATCCATCTGTGGGGGGGCTTCTCAGCCATGGGAGTGGGCTCACTAACAATTTAGCCTAAGAACACAGCCATAAATAAAGAATGGTACAAAAACATCCTCCGAGAGCCACTTCTCCCAACCATCCAAGAACAGTTTGGTGACGAACGATTGATGGAGCACCGTGCCATAAGACAAAAGTGATAACTAAGTGGCTCGGGGAACAAAACATCAACATTTTGGGACCATGGCCAGGAAACTCCCCAGACCTTAATCCCTTTCAGAACTTGTGGTCAATCCTCAACAAATTCTGACAAACTCCAAACATTTATTATGGGAGAATGAGCTGCCATCAGTCAGGATGTGGCCCAGAAGTTAATTGACAGCATGCCAGGAATTGCAGAGGTCTTGAAAAAGAAGGGTCAAACCTGCAACTATTGACTCTTTGCCTAAACGTAATGAAATGGTCATTAAAATCCTTTGACACTTATGAAATGCTTGTAATTATACTTCAGTATACCACAGTAACAAAAATATTTAAAAACACTGAAGCGACACACTTTGTGAAAACCAATACTTGTGTCATTCTCAAAACTTTTGGCCACAACTCTACATCTGGTCGGCAGCTCTGAGCCCCGCCCACTATTTCTGCTGCTCTGCCGTCATCTGGAGATTGGGAGAGAGACATGACCTCAGCAGAGAGAGAGAGAGATGTGGTGAAACACGATGACTAGCTGCTTCGCCCTCCGTCAATGATGTTTATGCTGAAATACTTATTGAAGCTTCGCCAAGGAGGAAATCAGAATTCATCAACACAACTGTGCATGATGTCCTCTCATAATTTCAAGTCTGCTTTCCTGCAGTCAAATCTGTGGTGTCTAGGGAGGGAAGCCTTCTACCTTCACTAAGCTCTCGCACTTCCTCATACATGACAGCCAGCTGCTCTATGTCTCCTGTCCTAGAGAGAGGACAGGAGACAGTCTCTGAAAACTCCAAACACTCAACACACGCATGCACAGCGCCTTCCAGCTGATCTGAGAGGAGGAAGCGAGGAGGTGTAAAACAGGAAGTGACTCATTAACATGCAGGAAACCACACTGATTGGTTCGCGGATGTCTACAGACACGCCCACTAAAACATTATAAAGACAATTGTAATTAAATGAATTCTGTGATTTATAGTTACTTTTTTATATGATTCTGGAAACTGTTTATCTTTACAACACACTGAACGGCCATCACCTTGTGTGTCTGGACGTTCTTCACCGTTCTCCTCTTGTGTTTCAGGACGGTCACCCCAACAGGCTGCAGTGTGGACTGGAGGTAGGAGGACAACTCTTCCTGTTGGACCTGGAGAAGAACCAGTGAGTCTGAAAATTCAGAGGTCTTTGTCTTCTGTACAGTTTGGAAACCATCAGTCTTTTCCTTTTAATCAATCTGCACCAAATCCCAAACTTTCAGAAATATGAGTCTGATTGTTTACATCATCAATTAATCTCTGAGAAATCTGTGAAAATGTTTAAGAAAATAGATCCTGGATCCAGATTCAAACCCACATTTAGTGAGTTCTCGTTTCACACATTAGAAATCTGCTCTCTAGTTGTCGTGTTTTTGTGAAAAACCTCTGTGTTGAAGTTAATAAATATCTGAGATTTGTGTCTTTGCAGCGACCTGCTTCCTAAACCACCCAACATCTTCTACTACCTGCCCAACGGCACCGGCGTGTCTGTGACAGGCAAGCCTGTGGTGAGTCGTGTGTGCGCGTGTGTGCGTGTGTGTGTGTGTGTGTGTGTGTGTGTGCACGTGCATGTGTGTTTTCCAGCTGTGTGACACATGTCATGTCGTCCACAGACTCACTGTTATTACCACGGCAGTGTCAGGGGATTCCCTCGGTCCAGAGTGGCTCTGAGCACCTGCTCCGGACTCAGGTCAGTCGCTGTTATTCATCAAGTGTTAATGTCGGAATCAGTTGGACATGTTGGCTGAGCTGATACCTTAATATCACAAACTTCAGCTACAGGGTTAGGAACTGCACCGGACTCCATTCGTTTTTCTCGGATTAAGAAATAATGCATCATGAGCCAAACTAACACAAAATATCAGCTTTTCCTTTGTGTCTGGCTGGATTCCTTGATTCTGTTGGACACACAAGTTCCTCACAGCAGCTGTGAGCACATGAAACACTTGCATCCTTGTGTACATGGGTTTGAGACCGCAGCTTTGCCGCTGTCATGTTGAGGATGAACGCCAGAACCAGTTCAGTGAGTCCAAAACGTCTCTTAACACCAGAGAAAAACATTTTCTTCTCTAACAACAATGAAAGAAAATAAATCTGTTTCAATCCGATTTGTTCAGGATTTAATGAGTTTCACCTCTTTGTGTTTCCTGGCCTTCTCAGCACAAAATGTGAGTGACGACATGAGCATTTCTCTGCAAGTTAAACTGATCTGGATAAATGTGTGTGACCTCTGACCTCTGTGGCAGGATTAGCGGGGCTTACCCAGCAGCTCACGTGAAGACATCTGGTCCAGTTTGGGGTTTTCAGTGTCGAGCTCCAGAGACTCAGAGACACAAACCACTGTGTCCTGGATTTAAAGAAAGAAGAGAAACTATTTCATCACATCTAAAGCTGCTCAGACTCTGAACATCTTAGAAATGTTGTAGTGGAATTCCCACTCAAACTGAATGAGTAAAAAACAACTCAGCATTTATGTGCTCACACTGTTCGTACCCATAGGCTCCTCTGGACCCATCTGGTTATTATCACAGGAGAAGAGGATGTTTATCTTCTTTCATTAGGTCAATAGAAACATTTGTTCCCCATGAGTTGACATTTCTCTCTGTTTGTGATATGAGGCGGATATAAAGATGATCAACTACTGTTAATAAAGGTGGACTTCATGTCACCACTTCCTCCAGAAATGAAACAAAAGTATGGTCGGATACAAACTCTGCCATCTTACGCTGGTAGTGGTTGTTGTGTGGAGCTGGACACATCACATTGCTTGTGTGCACTGCATGACCACGCACGACAAAGCTGAAATTCAGTCCCACTATAAAACGAGTCACCTCAAGTGTTGAGTTCTCTCAGCTTTAGTTTGAATAAAACTGAGCACATCACCTGATCCCTCCTGCAGAGGCGTCATCGCCATCAACTCCACGCTGAGCTTCGAGCTGCAGCCCCAGGAGGACGACCACCATAACCCCGGCCAGCAGGGGCAGGAGGAGAGTGGAGAAGATGGCAGTGAAGGAAGTGGAGGTCGAGAAGGAGGTGAAGAAGGAGTCCATTTATTGTTCTCCACTAGTCCTCTGGAGGGCGATGTTGCTGGAGGCTGCGTGGTGTCACACACCGCTTTTCCTCCGATCCACAGCTTCACTCACACACACAGGGTGAGATAGACACCCCCCCTAAAAAATAATATAAAAATGAGACTGCATTTCACTGAGAAACAGCCAATCACAGAGCTCCACGTGCTGAAGCTTGTTCTACCTTCTTTCCTCTGTCTGCAGAAGAAGAGAGACATCTTGTCAGAAACCAAATACATCGAGCTTGTGCTGGTGGCTGATCACCAGGAGGTCAGTGTGGATGTGTTTGTTCAACCCTGCTGAACTTTAGGCAACACAAAGACATAATGACAGAGAGAGGAGATGAAATCTATATGACTAAAATGAGAAAAGGATGAAAACATCAGGAAACATGTTACACATAAAGTTGAACCCACTTCTGAGGACAGTGTGACGTCATGTAGCTTCAGTTTTTTTTTCTTCATTGTTTTTATTGCAGTTTTTTGTTTCCATTCAACAAACAAACAGTGTCTACAAAACTAGACACAAAACAAAACAAACACAAAACATACATGACAGCTCTTACATAAGGGATGAACATATGGCATGATACAAGAGGTGGTGAATCTCACAGTACACGAATGTCATTCAAGTCCGCAGCAGTCCTTTTAATAGGGTGGAGGAAAGGTCTGGACCGATATAGTCCAAAAATGGGCGCCACACGCTGTAGAACTGATCTACACTGTGATGTATGACGTTTGTAAGATATTCTAAAGGGATCAGTTCAAAAATGTATGTTGCGCCAACCACAGATGGAAGGGACCTTGTCACTGATCCACTGCAAAAGAATATTTTTCCTAGCTGCAAAAGTCAAAATACTATACAATCTTTTGTTGACTGCTGTTTTCAAACAGTCACTTGGGAGACCTAGTATCAGGGATATGGGGTCCATTCCTATATTAATATGAAACATTCTCTCTATTTCACTTATAACTTCAACCCAATAACTTTGAAGTTTATGACAAGACCAGAAACAATGAGTTAAAGTTCCCACATCAGTTTTACACTTGAGACACAGAGGGGAGAGAGAGCGGTTGAAGAAATGCCTGCGGTGAGGGGAAATATGTAATCTATGTAAAATCTTAAATTGTATTGCTCTTGTCCGAGTGCAAATTGAAATCTTTTTTGCAAGAGACCAAATGGTATCCCACTTGTCTTCATCTATGGTCACAGACAACTCCCTCTCCCACACACCTCTGACCCCCTGCGCACCAGTAGTAGAAAAACCATTAAGTACATGGTAAAATGAGCTCAGAGACACTTTCAATTGTTGATGAAACAGAATCCTCTCAACAGCGGATATTTCAGGGGGATCAATAAGGGTTGTGCTATGAGTGATATAATGCCGTATTTGCAAAAAGCGAAAGAATTCATGTTTGGACAATTTGTATTTGTTAGTAAGCTGTTCAAATGACATAAGCGTATCATCTGACAATAGGTCACTGAGGGATTTAATATTCTTATTAGACCATTGTCGAAAACCAGGGTCCGAAGAACCTGGGGGAAAAGCAGGATTATTAATTACTGGGGTGAAAATGGATGTTATATTTGATTTTCCCTCAAGACGGCGGACAAGCCGCCATGCTTTTAGAGTGTTGATTGTTACAGGGTTTGCACAAAAAGCTTTGATTTCTTTAAAAGTATTAAAAAATAATAGATCACTTAGTCTGCACTGAGATAATGCGGTCTCAATATCCATCCAGATTGAAGTTTTACCCTTAACCCAGTCATTTACAAATCTAAAATGGGCACAAAGTTGGTAAATTTTAATATTAGGTAAGTCCAGGCCACCCATCGAGCTTGGTAGATGTAAGACTGCCATCTTAAGTCTGGGTCTACGCTTGTTCCAAATGAAAGAACTGAGCCATCCATTTATATCCTTCAACACCCTTTTAGAAAACAAAACAGGAATCATTTGAATAGGGTACAATAACCTAGGCAACACATTCATTTTGACCAGGACAATGCGACCCAGCCAGGAAACAGGAAGTGACATCCATCGCTCTAGGTCCTGCTTAATTTAGCAAAATAGGGGTGCAAAGTTGGCTTTATATAATATGTAGCTTCAGTTAAGAGATGAATATAAGACAATAATCTGAAGGTTTTTTGTAAACAAATCTGAATAAATCACAGTAAAAAAAAATGAAAATAAGACAATCTGTTTACCTGCAGTAACATCTTTCCAACACTGAGTGTGGATCACTGTGTTAATATGCTGATGCGTCACACACTGTCATCTGCTCTCAGTTCATGAATTATCAGAAGAACAACAACACCATCATCTACCGCATGCTGGACGTGGCCAACCAAGTGGACTGGGTAAGACCTCTGATCTTTGACCTCTGACCTGCTCATCACTGAACCGGAGGAAACCAGAAGCTCTCTCTTCTCCTACAGTTCTACCGTCCTCTGAACGTGCGGGTGGCTTTGACCGGTCTGGAGATCTGGAGCGACCGAGACAAGATCCAAGTGGAGAAGAGTCCTACGGACACACTCAACAACTTCCTGGAGTGGAGAACCAGAGAGCTGCTGCCACGCCTTCGCCATGACAACGCCCAGCTCGTCATGTATGACAGGAACAGTTACCAAAATAAAAGCATTAGTCCTGTCGTAATCATCACGAGTAACGTTTTGTGTTATTGTGCAGGGGCGGGTCATTTGAGGGCACCACAGTGGGGATGGCGTCCCAGTCGTCCATGTGCTCCAGAGACAGGTCCGGTGGAGTTAACGTGGTGAGTGTCAGCTGGTCACCATGGCGACAGGTAACCGACTAATCCTGCACCTCAGAGTCCGATCTCATACAAAACCTTTTCTCTGAATCTGCCTCAGGATCACCTGGTCAGCGTGCTGGGCGTGGCCTCCACGGTGGCTCATGAGCTCGGTCACAACTTGGGGATGAGCCACGACACGGCCGAGCGCCGCTGCTCCTGCCAGAACGAGCCGCGCCTGGGAGGATGCATCATGGAGCCGTCCACCGGGTCAGCACCACAGATCTGAACTGGGGTCAGTGTGGGTTTGGCTGCTTCCCACTCTCTGAACTTGTCATGCGTGTAACTTTCAGGCTGATGCCAGGTCAGCAGTTCAGCAGCTGCAGCGCCGCAGACCTGTCTGTCAGTCTGCTGCACGGGGGGGGGATGTGTCTCTTCAACGTGCCGCAGCCAGACCTCCTGCTGGGAGGACCTCGCTGTGGGAACCTGTACCTGGAGCGAGGAGAGGAGTGTGACTGTGGCCTGCTGGAGGTACCTGTCTGTCTGACCCACCTGTCTGACTGACCCACCTGTCTGTCTGACCCACCTGTCTGTCTGACCCACCTGTCTGTCTGACTCACCTGTCTGTCTGACTCACCTGTCTGTCTGACCCACCTGTCTGACTGACCCACCTGTCTGACTCACCTGTCTCTCTGACTCACCTGTCTCTCTGACTCACCTGTCTCTCTGACTCACCTGTCTGTCTGACTCACCTGTCTGTCTGACTCACCTGTTTCTCTGACTCACCTGTCTCTCTGACTCACCTGTCTCTCTGACTCACCTGTCTGTCTGACTCACCTGTCTCTCTGACTCACCTGTCTCTCTGACTCACCTGTCTGTCTGACTCACCTGTCTGTCTGACCCACCTGTCTGCCTGACTCACCTGTCTGACTGACCCACCTGTCTACCTGACTCACCTGTCTCTCTGACTCACCTGTCTGACTGACCCACCTGTCTGTCTGACTCACCTGTCTGTCTGACTCACCTGTCTGTCTGACCCACCTGTCTGACTGACCCACCTGTCTGCCTGACTCACCTGTCTGTCTGACTCACCTGTCTGTCTGACTCACCTGTCTGACTCACCTGTCTCTCTGACTCACCTGTCTCTCTGACTCACCTGTCTCTCTGACTCACCTGTCTGCCTGACTGTCCCTGTTGATGCTGTGTTCTGATTGGTCAGGAGTGTGATGACCCTTGCTGTAACGCCTCCACGTGTCAGCTGCTTCCTGGAGCTCAGTGTTCTTCTGATGGAATCTGTTGTCTCGACTGTAAAGTAAGATTCCACCACTCGCTCACAGACGCCATCTCTGTCGCTCACATCAGTAACTGACTCTTAGCCCCTCCCTCCTAAGCTGCGAGCAGCGGGCTCGGTGTGTCGCGACCCGATTGGAGAATGTGACCTCCCTGAGTTCTGCACCGGCTCCTCCCCCCACTGTCCACCCAATGTCTTCCTGCAGAACGGAGAGCTCTGTGAGGACGGCGCCTCCTACTGCTACGGAGGAATATGTGCCAGCATGAACACCCAGTGTCAGACGCTGTGGGGACCCAGTAAGAAACTGGTTTACTTTTTTAAGACAAAACCAGTTTATAGTTACCTAACCCCCTAACCCTTTTCAAAACCAGTCTGCACCCAAATCTGTTCACAGTTTAAACTAGTTCATTCTGATCCCAAATTGGTTTATAGATGTTTAGAGTGCTCGAGTTAGTTTACAGTGATGTTAAACCAGTTTAAACTGGTCCAGTTAGTTTACAGTGATGTTAAACCAGTTTAAACTGGTCCAGTTAGTTTACAGTGATGTTAAACCAGTTTAAACTGGTCCAGTTAGTTTACAGTGATGTTAAACCAGGCTTTGTTGTGTGTCCGTCCTCAGACGCCACCAGTGCTCCGGCCGTCTGCTTCTCATCTGTCAATAAACAAGGAAACAAACATGGGAACTGTGGTCAGCTGAACAACAGATCCTACATCCCCTGTGGGAACTCGTGAGTGCACACAGTACACACTGTAAGCACACAAAGTTTTCAGAGTACTCAGAGTGTTCTGCAGTAACACACCCCCTCATGTTCAGTGACGTTCACTGCGGACGGATTCAGTGTCAGGGCGGGAGAGAGCGCCCCCTGCTGGGCACCAACGCAGAGATCCTCACCACCACTGTCCGCTTCAATGTCAGTGACCTCATCTGCAGAGGAACCTTCTTCCACCTCGGAGATGACGTGTCCGACCCGGCCACTGTGGCCCAGGGCACCGCCTGCGGACCCGCAAAGGTCAGCCAGTGCCCCCTGCAGGACTGGATGAGATAAGGCAGCAGGAAATAAAAAAGAGGGTTCAGGGTTCGCAAAGATTTAAAAAAAAATGTAGGAGACTTAAAACAAAAACATACATTTTTGACACATTCTCTAACATCACGAGATGTGAAACGAGTGATAATTTAAATTAGAGGAAAAGTAAGAGTCAGCAGAGATAGACACAATCACAATTATATTTTATAATTTAAATGTCTCCATTGTTTCTTTTCTTTCAGGCCTGTTTGAACCAGAAGTGTCAGGACGTGTCCGTGTTCGCTGTTGACGACTGTCGCAGGAAATGTAACGGCCACGGGGTGAGTGAGGGACGACTCTACAGATTTGACACTTCACTCACCTGTAAAAAGAAAGTGGGTGAGTGTAACCTGCTGCTGGTGTGTGTTTCAGGTGTGTAACAGTTATAGTAACTGTCACTGTGATGTGGGCTGGGCTCCACCTGACTGCAGGCACTCCGGTTATGGCGGCAGCGTGGACAGCGGCCCGGCCTCAACTGCAGCAGGTTAAAATACGGACCTTTAAACTGACAACCATGTTATCCCTGAATCAGTTAACCCCGTCCCTTTGTGTATTTGTGTGTGTCCAGAGTCGGACCCGGTCCGAGTCGCCCTGCTCGTTGTCTTCCTCTTCATCCTGCCTGTGCTCCTCCTCTTCCTCGCTCTTCGCTTCCCTCGTGTGCGTCGGAGTCTTCTCTGTGTCGGACCAAACAGCCCATTCCGCAAAGCTCGACAACACAACCGGTAATACACACCAGTTTGTGCGTGTGTGAGTTAGAGGGAGGGAGAGAACATATTATTATTGATATTGTGAATGTATTTCTAAATAAAATGATTAAATTATTAAAATGATTATTAATTATTAAAAGGGATGGTTCACTGAAATATGAAAATTCACTCATCATCTACTCATCACTATGATGGAGGGGGGGTCTCCATATCTGCTCCTGTGGTGTCAAGTGTCCACAACAGATCAGATGTAATTCAGACTAAAAAACATGGTGTAAAGTTATGATCACATAAAGATTGTCTTTATATTTACTTGATAATCTGTCTGTATTCATTCTTTTTTGAATATGTCTAATGAAATCCATCTAGTTATAAAATAACAACTTTATTCTTGAGAAAAGAGACTTGCTTGATGAGTCGTCTCTAAACTTGGCTCCAGTCTGATTCTGGTGTTTTCTTACCCACAATGCAGTGTTACTCACAGTGAGATGTGGGACTTGGAGTTTGACCATATCCACATCTCCAGGTAATTGTGTACGTGTGGGGTCGTGGTCTGTGGCCGACCCTTTAATGTCACCTGACTCACACCCTTTAGACCCCATCACACCCCTTCAGGACTTAAAGCTGCTCCTGTTTAAAGTGATGCTACAGCAGAGAGCATTCTGGTTTCTGAAGTCTGGATATTTAAAAATATATTGCAGGTGCAGCTTTAAGTGTTTGTTGGACACGATGGCTTAGTTGGTATTTATTTACCTTTCCTACAGATCTGTGATCCTTGTGAATTTATAAACCCTCGTCCTAAACCAGTGGTTTAAATTAAACTGTAACAACTGCAGGTTCATCTCAGGTCTCACACCAGCTTCTGAGTGAAGCTATTCATAACTTCCAGACTGTTTTTGTTGTCCAGAACTCAGACGATGGAGCGAGTGGACGACGGCGAGCAGGTCCAACCGCTGAGATACCACCTGAACCCACAGGCTGACATCCCAATGACACCCCCCCGCCAAGAGGTAACCAAGGCAACCTCTCAAACGCCAACCCTGTCCCTGGATGAAGGAAGAACACATGTTACTGTGTTTGTGAGTGTGTGTCCACAAATACTTCTGGAGTTTCAGGGTTAAACAGCATTACAGCCAATTCCAACACAGCTGAAGTAACTGGGGACCGTTCTGCTCCTGTGATGTCATCAAGTGTCCGGAAGCCATATTCAACTAGAAACGAGGTCAGTGACACCAAGAGCCTAAAGGTCGGATGTTATCCTCCTGCCTGTAGTTCATGTGTGTGTGCACACACTGCACAAGCTCACACCTCCAGGGGTCACGTGACCACTTCATTGAGACACAGCTGTAACTGCAGCGATGCTACCGCGCACCCCGTGCGTACGCTTGTGTGACAGCTTGTGTGACAGCTTGTGCGACAGCTTGTGCGACAGCTTGTGCGACAGCTTGTGTGTGCGTGTGATTGTGAACGTGGCTCTGAGGAGGATCACAGAGACATTTGGCTCATTTCTAGTTGAATATGAATGTCGGACACTTGATGACATCACAGGAGCAGAATGGAGACATGTTATAATTTTTCTGTTGATTCTTTTACATTGAAAAATGTAAAAATGTGTTTTGTGGACTCAGAAAGACGTGAAGATGTTTTTTTTTCTTCCTGCTTACAATAACACACCTGCTTGTTTGACCTTTGAAATCTGCTCTGCATGTTTCAGCTGTCACTCTGCTTCCTGTTTTCTCTCCAATCAGGTTCATGACAGACCTGCTCCTCCCACTAAGCCACTCCCCCCTGACCCCACCCTAAACTCCCTACCGCAGGTAACCTCACCTGAACTCCCCTGCATGTGCTTTAACGTTAGCATGTTGCTCTAGTGTGTGAGCAGTTTGTGTTGTTGTCGTCATATTAACAGTGGGAACAACTTGTTTTACAGAAAGAAAAATATATTTAGGACATTATAATTTTAGGATATTAACAACTTCATCACAACACGATGGAGACAAACTGGAATGTGTCTGATTGGTCGGAGGTCGACACAACTCTTCTTCTTCTACTGTTTAAACAGCAGCCAGCAAATTGACCCTATAGGCAGTTGATGGTATAAAAGAATGAGTCGCTTCTTTATTATAATCTTTGAAGCTGAGGGGAAAGTAACGGCACACACACCATGGTGCCCGTTACCAGAGGGAGTCTTTTCAATGAAACCATGTTGTTGGAATGGAAATAATGATTTGATTTATTTCAGTGTCTGTATCAACCACTGACTGTGTGAAGTCTGTAGCAGTGAACCGGAGCACAAAGACTTTATACTTTTATACATTTGTTTATTCATCGCAAATCATATCGTCATCACAACATTCAACATCATCGCATGTTTACCTGGTATCATGCAGCCCTAATGTATCGTGTGTCTGTGATGATCTTAATCAGTTGATTTTATGATGATTCTTCTCACTTTTATTACAAAAGTTAATTTTCCACAGAAAGAAAATTCAAGAACATTAAAAATATGACGCCTCATTTGATCAGGACGTTCTCACTAAACGTTCAACACAGTTAAAAAGTAAGGCTTAAAAAGTGGAGACACGTGCTTTCACTTGGGGCGTGTCCCGTCTGCTTCATTAAATCCTGTGATTCAGACGTTTTCTTTCATTCATCATTTTCACCTCTGGTCGTCTTTCTGTCGCTCCACTTTTCTCTTTTCTTCTTTTCACTAACCTGCAGCAGCTGCTGGGTCGACCAGCTCCACCCAACAAGCCACTCCCCCCTGACCCCGTCACACCTGGACAGGTAGACCCCCCCATCCCACCTGCTGGCTGTTAGCGTGTAGCTGCCATGTGTGTCGTGTGAAGAACCATCATGTTAACGTGTAGCTCTGACTGAGCTAATCACTGGGATTACTGGGACCTGGTGGCGAGATGTGGTTTGAGACGTGAGGCGTTCAGGAACATCAGGAATATTTCTAAAACGTCGGAAATCCTTTTTTATTTCAAAAGTAGATGTTTTAAGTTTTCACCTCAGACCAAGAGCAATAATCAGTGATGAAAATAAACGATAATAAAAATAATTAATAGTAGAGTCTGGGGTTAACTACACACTTCCTGCAAATTTTTCACATTAAAAGTTCATGAGGGTTGTAATCTAACCCTAACCCGAACGCTAGAAGATCTTTGAAACTTCTGACAGAGAAACTTCTGACCAACAATGTTTTCTGGAAGTGATCTGGCTAAAAATGAAAAGAAAACTTAACCGAGGTCAGCGGTTCCACCTGGGTTCCCTCGCTGTGATTGGCTGAGCTGGATCATGTTTTTATTTTTCTTTCCTGAAGATGTACATTTCTCTCTCCAGGTTCCTCTTCCACTCAAACCTATCGTGCCAAAGAAGCCCCGCCCCCTGGCGCCACCATCCCATCCCCACCTTCCCCCTCTCCCACCTCAACCCGCTGCCTGCACCTCCAACACCACAATCCGACCGCACAGCACCGTCGCACCTACAGGGCTTTCCAAAAGGTACAACTCTTTGAGATGTCTGTTTTAACAGAAAAATTTACAAATTACAATAGAAAAATGAACGTGAAGCATAAACCTGAGAACTTGTTGTTTCTGTGCAGACGACCTCCTGCTCCCCCCACTCGACCCAACATCCCTCAGACAGTCGAGTCCTCGTCGCTGCTTTGAGCTCGATGCGTCTCCTCCGGACCTGAGGAAGACAAAGGGTTAGATGATGATGAAGACTTTTCCGATGTGACAGAGAATCTTCTGACCAACAATGTTTTCTGGACGTGATCTCAAAAGGAACTGAAGCCTTCACCGAAGTCACCGGTTCTAACTGGGTTCCCTCGTGGGGATTGGCTGAGCTGGATCATGTTTCTATTTTTCTATCCTGCAAGAGAACGTACACTGCATCAGCTGTTCGTGACGTCATGCCAAAGATGAGCGAGATGAGTCAAGTGTGGATGCAAAACTATGATTTCGAAAAAGGATGTGTGAAATTTTACTTCCTTCAAACTGTTTGTGTCTTGAAACAAACACAAACTGATTTTTTTATATAAAACAATGTTTTCAGTTTATCTTCGTCCACACTCGTGTTCCAGCTTCTCTCTCTACATGTCAAACATCACGTTCTTTACGTTATGTAAATATATTTTATATATTTGTATTTACACTTTAGTTTTATACACAAACCGTTTGAAATTAAAAGAACATCGACATGTTATTAAATCAAAAGGCTGCAGAATGATCGATAAACTTAAGGTTAATTTCAATTTCTTTCTGTTCAACTTCAGTTTAAGTTCAGTTTGACTTCAGTTAAGTTTAACTTGTTTTTAACTTGGTTTAACAAACAGACACACAGCAACATGTTCATTGTAGAAATTATTAAACCGCTGCAGGATCGAATGTTTTCAACCAACGATCCTTAAATCATTCAGATTCATCGATTGATTTACCCGCTGGTGTTCTTATTCAATAAAACAGTTTCTACATCATCTCTGCTGGTTTCTTGTTTGTTTTTGGTAACTGATGTATAGATGCACTTTATTGATCCCAAATTAGGAAACGATTGTGTTACAGCAGCTTGTCAAGGGCATTGCAAATAGAGCGAAGAAGCAATAAAACAGATAGAATTTAAATAGCTCAAAATAGAATGCAATAAACATAAAAGTACTAAAAACTATACATACTCCCTTAGTAAATAATTCTCAATAAAGTACAAGAGTACACAGTACTAAAATGTAATGGAACCAAGAATAAGCCTATAAACATGAGACTAAATACAAGAGATGACGAACAAGCTACAGATGGTGGTAGGACCAAGACTAAAATATTACACTTTTAGAGAACCATATGCCGCTGTACTTAAAAAAATCTGTATGTTTACTTAATATTAGAAATGTCTTGTGTTATCTGTTGTGCCTGTGCACTTTATATGTTTCACCGTGGGAGAGTGGGAAACGTCATATCGATTTCCTGTATGTCTTGTACATGCTGAAATTGACAATAAAGCCACTTTATCTTTTTTATCTTTTATCTGAATCTAATATATCCTCTGCAGCTCCGTTGGGATTCCGGGTCAGTAACACAGGTTTACTCAAGGTATAAACAACACGTGGCCATTTCCACAAAGTCAATATGGGACAGTGACCGAGAAAGAGACACAGAAACAAAAGAATAAAGTGACTAATAAGAGTGTAAGTGTCTGACACGCCCCCTACAAAGGGAGGTAGAGTGAGTGGCCGAGCACTGTGGAGTTACTACGGTGCTGGAAGCTGTTGACCAATCGCAACAGAGAAGACCAGCTGACCAATCACCGGAGTGTGGGCATCATCAGAGGGGGGGATCTTAAAGCTTTATATTTAATATACTTAGTTGTCTGTACGAGGTTACTTGAAAAGTGACTCATCAATGATGGTTCAGAGAGCTTTCCGCCCCCCCCGCCCACCCCCCACGCGATCTCTGCAGTAACAGGAAGTTGTGGTGACTCTCGAGTCCTGAGTCTCTTCTCAGTATCACTGTCAGTTTCCTGCCGTCGACTCAAGACAACGACGAACATATTTTGACTTTATCATTTTCGTCCCTCCATCTTCACCTCCTCCATCATGGCTCCATCAGCCACCCTCCTCTTCCTCCTCCTTCTCGGCGTGGTGACCTCCGCCGGCTCTCTGCCTTCTGCTCGGATCTCCTTCCTCTTCAGTGAGTCCAAAAACATTTCTTATCAATAATCAATCAGTTTTGATCATCAGTCTGGTTCTGGTTGTGTGATTTCTTATGAAGTTTGTGAACAAAACTCTAGGGTTGTGTTTTAGTCTGGACAAACAGAAGCTGAGACTTTTGTAAACGATGACACAGACGTTCTCTTCCTGATTGGTTCCCATCAGTCACATGACTTGACTACCAGCGGTGACCACAAAGCGTCACTAGCATAGGCAGGCACGTGCACAGACATTTTGGGGGGCAGGTGCTCAAACCAAAAAAAAGGGCACCCATCGCCAAAATTATTTATGAAATTAAAAATAATAATAATAAATAAATGCATATATAAAAACTTACTGATTGTCCCTCATTTGTTTTACTAGTTGATGGCCTGATCCAAGATAAAAGAGAGCTGCTACCCTGAGCTGCTTGCTGCAGTTCCCTGTCCTTCTGCTTTTGGAGTCTCTCTTTTCTTGGCATTATGCTTCAAATTTTGTTAATGAGATAAATCAATGCTGTGCATAATAATCAAGAGTGACTTACATAATCTCTATAAAGCTGACCACATAGAACACACACTTTTTTTTTACTGTTTTCTGACAGAGTTGAAGCATAAGCAGCATTACACTAATAATATACCACAATATACCTCACCAGACTGTCATGTAGCTCAACTTAAGACCTACCTTTCATTTCAATAATTACGATTTTAAATGAAACAAAACTAGTAAACTTGTCTAATTTGTAGAACAGTAAAACTGCCTTTAAATTCTCTGTCTGTCTCTCTGCCTGCCTGCCTGTCTGTCTGTCTGTCTGTCTGTCTGTCTGCCTGCCTGTCTGTCTGTCTGTCTGTCTGTCTGTCTCTCTGCCTGCCTGCCTGTCTGTCTGTCTGTCTGTCTGTCTGTCTGTCTGCCTGTCTGTCTGTCTGTCTGTCTGTATCTCTCTCCCTCTCTCTCTCTCTCTCTCTCTCTCGTCAGTAACCAGCTGGACAAGTCTTTGAAATCACGGATTTCCTGAGTTTTTGGTTTGTTTATTTTTTAGGAAACGTCGGACCAGTTGCGACGTAATGTTTTCAGCGGCGCTAATGTTGTGGTTAATTTATCACCAAACAACGTTGGAGGATTGAACACACACCGTCATTACCTGTTTGTCTGATGCTGTGGATCAGAGAAGAAGTGGCTGCAGCCGTTTGGCGCTTAGCGCTGCATGAGGAGGAGGAGGAGGAGGAGGAGGGAGGGGCGCGGGGGGGGGGCCTTCTCACAAGAACTCAAATAAATGCCCGTCAGATATCAAAACACATTTGGGGGGAATTGATGACAGAGAGAGTAATTTTTATTCTTAAATATTGATGAATGAAGAAAAAATTGTGCTCCAGCAGAAAGGGCACTTTTCTCATCCAGGGCAAAAGGGCCAGTGCTTGAGCACCATCTGTGCACGTGCCTGAGCATAGGCATATATATATAAATGCTAGATGTCTTCATAGATATATATATAAATGCTAGATGTCTTCATAGATATATATATATAAAGGCTAGATGTCTTCATAGATATATATATATAAATGCTAGATGTCTTCATAGATATATATATATAAAGGCTAGATGTCTTCATAGATATATATATATAAATGCTAGATGTCTCGTCCGCACACGGCGGCCAACTCGCCCACCCATAACGTTGTGTCGGTAGTGGTACATTAACTTTTTAAATAAATAATAATTCTTGATGTATATTTGTAAAGGGAAATCTTGTACCTATATAGAACATTATTCTATTTTTTTGAAAATAACATAATTATTCATAAGTATGCAGTGTCATAGCTACATCTCTGACGTTTATAACAAACCAAACAGTTTAAAAATCGGTTGAAAAATTAGCAAGTTATGGTTATATAAATTGTACGTACCACTACAACACAATGTTATGGGAGCTGCCTGTGGCAAGATGGCCGCCATGTGCGGACGTTCGACTCTGTTGGCCGAGACATCTAGCCTTTTTATATATATATCTATGGTCACTAGTACTTCCTGTCAGGTACACTTCCTGTCAGTTACGCTTCCTGTCAGATACACTTCCTGTCAGTTATGCTACCTTTCAGGTACACTTCCTGTCAGGTACACTTCCGGTCAGGTACACGTCCTGTCAGGTACACTTCCTGTCAGGTACACTTCCGGTCAGGTACACTTCCTGTCAGGTACGCTTCCTGTCAGGTACGCTTCCGGTCAGGTACGCGTCCTGTCAGGTACACTTCCTGTCAGGTACGCTTCCTGTCAGGTACACTTCCTGTCAGGTACGCTTCCTGTCAGGTACACTTCCTGTCAGGTACGCTTCCTGTCAGGTACGCTTCCTGTCAGGTACGCGTCCTGTCAGGTACACTTCCTGTCAGGTACGCTTCCTGTCAGGTACGCTTCCTGTCAGGTACGCTTCCTGTCAGGTACGCTTCCTGTCAGGTACGCTTCCTGTCAGGTACGCTTCCTGTCAGGTACGCTTCCTGTCAGGTACGCTTCCTGTCAGGTACGCTTCCTGTCAGGTACGCTTCCGGTCAGGTATGCTTCCTGTTTGGTACGCTTCCTGTCAGGTACGCTTCCTGTTAGGTACGCTTCCGTCAGGTACGCTTCCTGTCAGGTACACTTCCTGTCAGGTACGCTTCCTGTCAGGTACGCTTCCTGTCAGGTACGCTTCCGGTCAGGTATGCTTCCTGTTTGGTACGCTTCCTGTCAGGTACGCTTCCGGTCAGGTACACTTCCTGTCAGGTATGCTTCCTGTTAGGTACACTTCCTGTTAGGTACGCTTCCGGTCAAGTACACTTCCTGTCAGTTGCGCTTCCTGTCAGGTACGCTTCCAGTCAGGTACGCTTCCTGTCAGGTACGCGTCCTGTCAGATACACTTCCTGTCAGATACACTTCCTGTCAGGTACGCTTCCTGTCAGGTACGCTTCCTGTCAGGTACGCTTTCTGTCAGGTACGCGTCCTGTCAGATACACTTCCTGTCAGATACACTTCCTGTCAGGTACGCTTTGAATCTTTGTTAATATTTTTCATTTCTCTTCATCAGTTAGTTGAAAATCTCTCAGACAGAATCCACGAGTTTTCACAGCTTCTTATTTTAACCTGATATGAGACACAAACTGTCTGAAGCTCTGAGCCACATCCTCAGAAACAGGAAGAGGTTCTGTCTGTGGTGGTTTGTTCTGTTACCTCACATCCTGTTAGGGCCTCATCGATGAGAAGTTTGGTGAGACAGAAAAAACAAGCGATACGTCCGATTTACCACATGAACACGTTCATGATGGGAAGGCTCCACAGAAACTGGACCTGCTGTATAACAACACAGTGGTGGAAAGTTAAGAAGTACATTTACTCAAGTACTGCACTGCATACTTCATGTCAGTTTAAGCTTCAATGATTTTTCAAAATTCATTTTCAAGAAATAAAATAATATTAACAAGAACAGTAATACTAATAATGATAACACTTTATTTTAGTAAAATAGGATATTTTTTAGACATTTAACTTGTATTGATGTAGGTGCCTCTGTGCTGTGTGTTTTCCCAATGAAGTAGGTTTTTAGATGAAATGCAGGAATTTTACTTGGACAGTATTTTTACTTTGTGGTATTTATTCCTCCAGCGACAAGGTTCAGGTCTGAATGAGGTTTTGACATCTGAGAGATGTTGGTGAAGGTGTGACGGATGAAAACTCTGAACTGAATTCAGAGAAAAACATTTGAACTGGTGAGGTGACTTTAAAAAGAACAACAGCGTTGAAGTTGATTCTTTGAAGGAAACTGTGAAAACCAGAGTAGAAACTGAAGAAACCGTTTCCTCTTTCCACCAGGATGTAGTCAGTGTGAAACCTTTACCCAGAGTGTATCAACATGTAGTTTGCCAGCAAACCTCAAAGAAGAAGAAGGCTGTTTAGCTCTCGGCTCATTTCTGTTGGACAAAAATCATGCCTGAGAAGAAAGTCTTATTGTTATTTCTGAATGTCCTTTTTACGTTTTCAGAGAAAATCTGTGCTCCTGCTTTAACATGTTTCTAAATGTTGAGTTAAATGTTCCAGAGCATAAACTGTGTGATCAGCTGAATCTGAATTCACATCAATGACGATCGGTGCAGTAGTGATCCTGGAGTGGAGGCGGGGCATCAAGGTCCCACCCACACACACTCT
>CM076722.1:57500-142325 GCA_038501795.1 Pseudopleuronectes americanus
AATATAAAAGTTATTAATTGATTTGCATTTGATTGAGGGAAACAAGTATTTGATCCCTTACCAAGCAGCTTCTATAGACTAGTTCAAATAATCCTCTTGCTTTAAAAAAGTACTCAGAAACTCAACTCGTGTTCTGTATAAAAGACAACTTTCCACAGAATCAAGACCAAAGAGCTGCCTAAGGACGTCAGGGACAAGGGTTAGACCTGCACGAGGCTGGAATGGGTTTGGGTTAGGGTTTGGACCATCGGCAAGCAGCTTGGTGAGAAGTAGACAAATGTGGTTGCAATTCAGAAATGGAAGAAACACAAAATTACCATGAATCACGCTCGGTCTGGGGCTCCATGCATTATCTCGCCTCCTGGGGAATCGATGATCATGATAAAGGTGAGGGGATCAGCCCAGAGCTACACAGGAGGAACTTGTTAATGATCTCAAGACAGCTGGGACCACAGTCACCAAGAAGAACCATCAGTAACACACTACGCCGTAATGGATTCAGATCCTGTAGCACAAGCAAGGTCCCCCTGCTCGAGAAGACGCATGTACAGGCCCGTCTGAAGGCCGCCAATGAACAGCTGAATGATTCAGAGAAAGCTGGTAGAAGGTGAAGTGGTCAGATGAGACCAGAATCAAGCTCTTTGGCATCAACTGGACTGGCTGTGTTTGGAGAAAGTGAAATGATGACTCATCCCCAAGAACCCCGAAGTCCATTATGGAGGTGGAAACATTAAGCTTCGTGATGTTTCTCTGCAAGGGGACAGGACGACTTCACCGCATCGAGAGGAGGATCGACGGGGCCATGTACTGGGAAAACCTGGGCGACAACCTTCTTCCCTCAGCCAGGACACTGAAAATGCTCATGGATGTGTCTTCCAGCACGACAGTGACACACAACATATGGCCAAGGCAACAAAGGAGTGGCTCAAGAAGAAGCACATTAAGGTCATGGAGTGGCCCAGCCAGTCTCCGGACCTTAATCCCATAGAAAAATCTGAGGTCGGAGCTGAAGCTTCAAATTACCAAGCGACAGCCTCGAAACCGTAGGGATTTGAAGAGGATCTGCAAAGAGGAGTGGACCAAAACCTCCTGAGATGTGTGCAAACCTGGTGACCAACTACAAGAAACCTCTGACCTCTGTGCTTGCCAAGAGCAGTTTCTCCAACAAGTACTAGATGTGATTTTCTGGATATTTTTGGGGATATTCTGTCTCTCACTGTCACAATAAACCTACCATTACAACTGTAGACCTGTAGACTGTAGACAACTGTAGACCGTTCATTTCGTAGTCAGTGGGCAGACTTACAAAATTGGCAAGAGATCAAATACTTATTTCCTTCACTGTACATGTTTCACATTAACATCTTCTCTCAGGACTTATTTCCAGGCACAAATCTCTGGTGGACATTTTTAAAAGAACTGATCAGACCTGAATGTTTCTCTTTCTGTGCTCATCACTAAGACTTCCCTCGTCTGTCATCACTTCTTGTTTTTTAGAGCCAACGTTTGTCGGCTCGGCGTCCGACCCGGCAGAGAGGAAGCTCTACTTCTTTTTCAGTGAAGTCGGGAAAGAGTTCAGCTTCGTTGACAAGCTGCAGATTCCACGAGTTGCACAAGTCTGTAGGGTAAACACCGAGAGAACATCATGTGGCCATGAATCTTTATATACAGGAACTAAACCTCTTTATATACGATCACTAGTCAACTGATTATATTTTATTATACATATATATTTATTAACTTTGGTCAGATGCAGCTTCCCTGAATATGTGTCTTCTCTGATGGTTTCCAGGACGACAGCGGTGGACAGAGGACACTGCAGAAGAAGTGGACGTCCTTCGCCAAAGCTTCTCTTCTCTGTCAATCTCCCAAACAGCTTCCCTTCAACATTCTCCAGGACGTGTTCACTCTGCAGCCACCAGAGGGCGGCAATGCCTCTGACACCCTGTTCTACGGCGTCTTCACCTCTCAGTGGTAAGAGACAATCAGAGCAGCTGCATCTGGTTTCAGAACAAATCTAAAGTCTTCATCAAAGTTTTTATAAAGTTAATAAAGTTTAGTTAGTTCCAACAGCTTCGTCCAAACGCGACTGGAAGTCTATACTTCTTCTGACTTGACCAAGGTTTGATCAGAAGAGGAACAGCTTCCTGTGAACTCTGTGAAGAATGTAATGAATATTAATATCACTCTGATAATAACACAGTTGGTCCTCTGGTCTCCTTCAGGTCCTCAGGTCCTCAGTCTGCTGTCTGTGTCTTTAAGCTGCAGGACGTCAGGATGGTGTTCGCTGGGAGCTACAGGACCTTCCACATGGAGACACACCAGTGGAGTTTACAGCAGGGACAACACTCGTACCTGGGACAGGTGAGGACAGTCACTAAAGATATCCCAAGAGTGGCACCACCACAGAAACGTCACGTTAAAACAAATTAAATTAGATTAAAGGTCAAGTGTGTATAGAAAGGATCTATTAAACAGAAATTAAACATGAAATAATCTCTACTGTGTTTCATCTAAATTATATGAATAGTTTTTTTTTCCTTACCCCAGGACAGGCCCTTTATATTGAAATACTTTATATTTACATCAGGAGCGGGTCCTCTCTACGGAGGCAGCCATGTTTTTTACAGTAGCCCAAACTGGACAAAATAACCTTTTGAGTTTTTATGACAGCTGAAGCTACCACAGGTTCTCTTTTGTGTTTGTAAGCGGAGGGTGAGGTTACCCTGAGCTTTGAATCAAGTTCAAGCCATCTTTAAAAAGTGATTGATGCACTAACCCTAGCCCTGACGTCTCTTTGGTGGACACAACCAGCTTCAGGAGGTTTTACATCAAAACCACATAAACATAAACCTCTTCAGACACAGAGGTGATAAATGTCCTTTCCTCACATACATGTACATGAC
This sequence comes from Pseudopleuronectes americanus, assembly GCA_038501795.1. Taxonomy (NCBI): domain Eukaryota; kingdom Metazoa; phylum Chordata; class Actinopteri; order Pleuronectiformes; family Pleuronectidae; genus Pseudopleuronectes; species Pseudopleuronectes americanus. Next base: position 60,407 of record CM076722.1, read on the forward strand.
CACAGCCTCTTCTCTAAGGACTTATCAGGAACCTCAGGGTTCGATTTTCAATCTGAGATTGTTCATATTGTTATATATGTTTAAAATGCTGCTCGACAGTGCGGACTGGACAAAGCCACCGATTCGGAGCTAGAGGAGGTGAAGAAGTCTTTTCTGACGAGCGCTGGAGTCAAACCTGTGACGGACGGCCCGGCGGTTGTTTCCTCGGAGCATCAGTACAGTCGTGTGGCTGCGATGAGGACGACGGCAGCTAATGGCAAGCAGTACACCGTCCTCTTCCTGCTCACAGGTGAGGAGATTAAACAGCATGAACGAACTCAATGATGAGAACATTTTGTTCTGACTTAAAAAGTAATTACTCCTCTTACGTACAGAGTCTGGATTCCTGCACAAGATGGTTTTTCTGGATCAGGGTGCCCGGTTCATTGAGGAGATTCAGGTCTTCACTCATCCACAGCTTGTGAAAAGCATCGTACTCTCGTCCACCAAGGTAAACCTGACACCTGAGAACTGAACATTCACTCAGGCTAGAGAGCACATGTCACAGTATCTTCCTCTCCTGTAGGGGGCGGTCTACGTGGGAACGTCTGAGGGTGTCACCTCAGTCCCTGTGGCGAACTGCTCCGTGTACAGAAGCTGCGGTCAGTGTGTTCTGGCCAGAGATCCCTTGTGTGGGTGGAGTCCGACCAGGAGGGAGTGCACGAGTCTAAACAACGAGCGTGATCACATGTTGGTGAAAGATTCATCATCGTCTCACAAATGAAAACAGCTTGAACAAAACTGTTATAGAGAATCGATAGAATTATCATAAACAAGTCCAGAGATCTAGAGCAGGTTTCATATCATTTGAGAACATTTTGTCTTCTTCCTCCTCAGTGTTCAGGACGTGGAAAACGGAAACGTAGAAAAAGAATGTTCACAACAAATCAGGAACAGTGAGGTCATAGGTAAATGTTTACACTATTTATAAAGACGATCAGCAACTGTATATAAAGATAAGTGACTGTATATAAATACGATCAGTAATTTCTTTATCTATCCTGTATTTGACTCATAATGATTTCTGTCCAGCAGAGGTCAGTGTTGGTCTGAATGAAGTGGTCAGACTCCAGTGTATCAAACCATCCAACATGGCCACTCTGACCTGGACCTCCCCTCGGTTCAAAACCGTGTCAGAGAAACTCTTCATCCAATCAGCTGCTGGCAGCCTCATCTTCCATGCTGCCGACGCCACCTTTGGGACGTACCGCTGTGAGGCCGAGGAGGGCGGGTACAAGGAAGTAGTCATGAGCTATACTGTCCAATCAATGGTTTCTCCACGCTCTATCATCCCAGATGATCCCAGGGACCCCGGCTACGACAGCAAGGACGACTCGTTTGAGGAGTTTGTTACTGAGAAACAACAGACAGCCACGATTCGACCGTCAGGAGACGCAGAGGATAAAGACGATGAATTCACAACCAACCTAAAAGACGATGTCACCTCCAACAACCACAATCCTCATCCCAACGGCAACATTCAGGATGATGGTTGGAACTGCACCTTGACCTCCAGGAAGGACCACCAGTCCTCGAAGGAGACCCTCAACGTCCCAGGGACGAGGTACTACAGTGAGCTGGTGGTGGTTTCACTGCTGCTCGGGATCTGCATCTTCATCCTGGCGCTCGGGGGGGTTCACCTGTGGAGACAGAGGAAAGCCGAGGTCAAAGGGAATCACTGTGCAGACGCTGGTTCTGAGCTGGAGGTGGTGGAGACATCAAGTTTAACAGCTGATGGAAAACAGAAGAAAAAGATCCACAGCTCAGAAGATTTCAAAATCTCAGGTTTAAAATGAAATTCAGAATTCTCAGATTGTTTTCAAGATCGATTTTTATCTTGATGTTTTGATTTGTTGTAACTTGATGCAAAATTATTTTATTTTCACGTCGTTCGGACGAGCAGCAAAGCCACAGATTTTTCATAATGTGAATAATATTTAGTTATTGTTTAAAAACATTTTGTATAAATTACAAAAACTTTAACATGTGAATATTTACAGTTTAAATTTAACAACGAATCAAAGTTATGATAATTTCTTTCTGATATATTTACAAATTGAAAATCATATTTTTCAATACCTGCACAGATTAGATTTGCTCCTATAGAGACTCGATCTTTATTAATGTTGATCCGATATTAAAAATGTACATTCTCTCCTCTGTCAACTTGGTGAAGAATAAACCGTTGGGTCAAATTAAAGTTTCTAAACCACTGATGTGGGAACATGAGAAAATTTAGTTCTGCAGTGAAACAAACAACAAATTGATTTTATGATTGAATTTATTAAAAATACCAACACAGCAATGTAGACTACAAAAACACTCCAAAGTATTCAAACAAAGTATTAATGTTCTCTCAGTATTTGCTTTATCACAGTATCAGTACATTGTGATGGTTTCTTCTTCTTCTACTGTTAATTATCACCTTGTGTCATTAACTGACATTCTTTATCATGGTTAGGGTTCGAAACTACTAACTCCAAAGGCAGACAATAAAAAGAAGTTGATTATAAGTAATAATAATTATCATTATTATGTGTGGATCAGTAGCTTAAAGAGTAAAAAGTATTTGTCAGTATTGTCATCGAACATTGTCATACTTTTTATTACAGAGTCTATAATAAGAAAATATTTCTGAATAAATGTAAAGAAGATCTGAATATTTGTTGTTTAGTTATTTAAATCAGATCAGAGCTTTAAACATAACTTCTTGAAATAAAGAAAGATATCTGCCTGGAGTGTCTCATTAGATAACTGGAGATAATAAATGTAGTAATTGAAACATATTTAATTCTGAGATGTAGTGACACGTGGTTCTATGAATTGATTCTGAGGAGCCTCCGATGTTGCCTTTAGGTGTTGTCGGAATTATCACATCTCGAACTTACCACAGAGTCCGTGGTGTTTTCATGTGTTACAGTGGTAAACAAACAGGTACATTTTAAAATAAATGAGCAAAATTATCAATAATTTCCACCCTAAAGTGTTCTGTTTGTTTGAGAGATCATATTTACGAGCTGACAGTTTGCATTTGAACGCAGCAGAGGTTGGACCCGGAAGTAAATGAAGTTTGTGCCAGAAAAATATGTCGAGGCAGAAAATCATCAGAATTTATTAAAGGTAAACGGTTTTTTTTTAAGTAACGATTTATGATTAATATACTTTCAGTTTGATAAAAATACAAATGTTCTGAATACCATCATGTTTACTTGATAAGATTTTTCAATCTTAATAACTCAGTTTGACTTATCAATAAAATAACAAAAGTGCAAAGTATATACAGAAAAAAAGGGAATTTTTGACAACCCTACTAAATATTTAAATTATAATTTGGTCCACGTAATTCTGTGTAACTATGATTTATTCATGTTTTTCAGCTGTTTTCATATGGAACAGTTTCTTCTTTATTACTGTGACGGTGCCACCTACAGGACACAGTTTGTCAAGTCAGTGGCTCTGACCTCCTGTGACCTCTGACCTCTGGGGATGTCATCCTCCGTCATCATCGTCGGTGGAGTGTCGGTCATTCCTCAGGTCATTCCTCGGGATGGAACCTCCAACCGATGTTGTGCTTTTCACTTTGAGTTCCGCCCTCATGCTCCGTTCAGTCATTTCATCGCCATGACGATGAAGCTCAGAGTCTTTACAGTTTGTGGTGTCTGTCTCGCTGACAGTCGCGTCAGGCCTGAGTCATGTCTGCAGGCTGTTATTATTATGATTGATCAGCTGTTTATTTATTATTAAAGTAGACGTACGCTGATCCTGGCCTCCTCAGTAGAAACCTTCTGTGTCAGATTCAGTTTGCTCCGCCTCTATTTCAACTTCCCCAGATGAATGCTTGGCCGACACCGGTGAGACAGACTTCTACACAGGCTGAGGACGTCTCCGGGTATACCTAGGTACCCGTCCTGACCTTTAACCTCTGTGTAATAAACCTTATTAGCTTATCTGCTTAAATATACAACACCTCCTTCCCAGTAATAAAGTAAACTTAAAAGACTGTTATTCTCAAATCTCTTTATTTCACAAGTCTCAACAGGTCAAGTAGTTTGTTATATAAAACGAGAGCAGGAGGATCATATTACAGGTGTGCTCACTCATGAAGCTCCTCCATATCTCTGAGTTCAATAATAACATGGAATGAAACTAATAAAACATGGTGATCTAGTGATCGTATAGTGGAATTGGGCCAATGTAATTAAAGTAAATAACACAAAGTGTGTAATTTAACAGCTTACTTCTCACTGCAGGTATATCTTCTCCTCACCAGGTGGCACTGTTTATCTTATTCAATATCTCCATGCAAGATTACTGTCATGGTTATGTATTTGTCAGTGTTTAGTTTCCACCTCTTTTTGAAGAAGTGTTTTCAGTTTAATATTATTACTGCCTGTTGTCTCATGTTTATCCCTGTTTATGTTTGTTTGTGAGTTGTGTCTTTGTGTCATGTTTTCACCGGATTCTTGTTGTTCTGGTTTGTTCCTTGTGTTGATGCTTATTGTGAGTCGCTTTGGATAAAAGCTTCAGCTCAATGAAATGTAATGTAAATTTGATCAAGACCACGCACACACAAAGAAACAAATCAATAAACTGAGTCTAAACACATCGCTCCTCACAGTCACCAGGAGGCGCTCTCTCCTCCTCCTCTCTGTGGAAGACACTGTCCCTCCATCTGAGCTTCACCTCCTCATTGATCCCTCGTTCCTCCAGCTTCTCCTTCATCTGAAACATATATTATCATTACCTGATCAGACTGAGTGTAATCTGATTACATTCAGATACTGTAACTTCATCATGAAAGTAACTGTGACAGACACGTCTCCTCCCTCTGAGGAAGTCATGTGACCTCTGACCTGCCGCAGGATGGCGTCTTGCAGCTTTGGGTCGTTCACGTCTAAAGATCCTGAGCTCAGTCGAACCTTCACCGACCTCAGCACTGAGGCTCTGGTGTCTACAAATACAACACATATTCAAAATCATATGAATAAACACATAGCTGGTCTCTGAAGGAGGCGGGACCTGAGTCAGCTGACCCTGTGATGAAGACTCACCTGAGTGACACAGGAAGTCATGTTTCTCGTTGCAGGGTCGACTGAACCAATCAGCTGATGAAGACTTTACGTCCATCACCACACAGTCTTTCCCCTCATCAGGCTGCTTAGTCGCCCACTGACTGTAGGGGGCGCTGCTCTGATCAGACCACTTCCAGAAGTGTCGGTGCAAACCGATCCAGGCCATTGGGACAGAGACACCCCCCCCCACTCCCCTCATCGCTCTCTGTCTCATTTGCTCCTCCTGTGATGTTCTGAAGGAGACTGGAAACCTCCTGGTTCTGGTTCTCAGTCTTGATGCTGCTCAGGTCCGAGTACGTGGAGCGACAGAACCTCCGAGCCTCCGACCAGGTCATCAGCTGCTTCTCCAGGACGTGATGTTCACCTGCAGCTGATTACATAGATCAGCTGTTTACCGGATGAAACAGCAGCTGATTGATATCATTGATTAAATAAAAGCCTTCTGATTGGACCGCTGTGGTTCTGGTTGTCTTTGCTCAGGACTGGTTTTAAATCTAAGTCACCTTTTCTCAAAATTACCAATAATTTATTTTGGTCTGTTAATCAATAATCCATCAAACTTAGGCTTCAGCTCAGGTAGAGAGGGGGCGTGTCCCCTGGAGTTGAGCTAACCTTTATTTAAACTCACCACTGTAACATGTGAAGAAGTTCTGATCTCCACAGTCGCTGACGGACCAGAGTCCGAGAGCAGATATGGTCACACACCCATCTCCCAGCTCACTCGAGGCCCAGCTGGTGAAGCTCTTGTCAAGCTGAGCACCCTTGTCGTCCTGGGACCATTTCCAGGAGGTTTGGTAGAGTCCGATCCAGAACTTCCCGTTTGCTGCCACCTGCTGGGCGTCGGCGTTGCTCCTCTGGTCCAGGATGGTGGCGAGGTCATTGAACTTGTCTCTGCAGTAACTCTGAGCTTTGGCCCAGGTCTCCTTCTCTTCAATGGCATGAAAACGCCTGATGATATAATCGGTGTGAACATGACACCAACCTGAGAGAAGACACAGGAGACAATGAGGACAGACTCAACTAATGAAGACAATGAGAAACGTTCTGCAGGTTCTGTCTGTGAGAACAAATGTCTGAGTCAGTGACTCTGGACATGTTCTGGATCTTCTCCTGCAGCCTCCTGGTGAAATGTGTGTAACATGTCAGAGTCCATGTGAGGAACCAGCAGGACAATGTGTGGAAGCTTCTCAGTGAGCGAGTGGACGTGTTGATGAGGTTTCTAACACGTGATGTGAAACTGGAAGAACACAAATATCTCAGGATGAAGAAGAGGAGCCGTCCAAGTAGAAGACTTGGACATCGAAGACAACCTTTAATGTATCTGTGGACCATGTGGACTCGTCTGAGACATCTTAGAGAACTCCTTGTTGTGTTGGGGGCATAAAGTGAGTGGAATTAGATGAGATCACAAACCTGAGATAAGCAGGAAGATCACACATCGTCTCGTCATGACTGAGCTGAAAGACAGAAGACATCAGATGAGTGGAAGTGTCCTTCTGACCGTCTGTCTCTCTGCAGGAAGTTGTTGAACATTTCAGGAATGTGGTCCCTCAGGTTTGATTCTTGGTCCACTTCTCTTCTCTCTCTGTTTGCGTCTGTTTGGACTAAAGGATTTGAATCATGTTGCAGATATTTTCTTCATATCGACGACACTCAGTTGTATATATATTTATATACATATATATTTATTTATTTATCTTTAAAGCACAATTTGGTATCTGATGTGTTCCACTGATTTACTGTGACCTCAGTATGACAGAACAGGTAATAGATGTTGTACAATTTTATATATTTGTTTAAAATCTTCAATAAACTTTTATGTTTTTTTTTATCTCTCTTAAACCTGTCTTGATTTTGTATCTTCATGTGTTTTCACCAGTATCCTTTCTTTATCTCACAGTGATATTTTCTTATCACATAGGGTAAGGGTTAATTCAAATAATATTTTCTCTTTTCAAGAATCTTTATTTCTGTTTCCTTCTCTTACAAAGATCATTGAGCTGCGTATTATGCTACGAAAACATATGTGTGTGTGTTTATTGAGAGTCTAGGACGAGATGATGAAATCCATCTTTTAAACAATTTATTTTAACAACCAGCAGAAGATGTTATTTGTTAGTGGCCACCAGCGTGGCCACTAACAAATAACATCTAACCCTTTATTATCTAACCCTAACCCAGCTCTGACCAGACCTGAAGGTTCAGATCAAATAAAACAAACACTGAACCAACTAAAAAGTGCAGGTTAGTAATAATAATAATGTTGATAATCATAACAATAATGATACTCTTAATTATGATAATAATAATAATAATGATGATGATGATAATAATAATAATAATAATAATAATACACATCAGACATGTTTGTTATCTGGGTAGATAATGACGAAATCAATTAAATTCATGTGAAACTCACCTCAGTCAGAATCCAACCACTGTTTATCAGTAGTGGCTCTTTTATAAATGTCCTCCTCCTCCTCCTCCTCCTCCTCCTCCTCCTCCTCCTCCTCCTCATCCTCCTCCTCCTCCTCCTCATCCTCCTCCTCCTCCTCCTCCTCCTCCTCCTCCTCTTCCTCCTCCTCCTCCTCCTCATCCTCCTCCTCATCCTCCTCCTCCTCCTCATCCTCCTCCACCTCCACCTCCTCCTCTTCCTCCTCCTCCTCCTCCTCCTCCTCCACCTCCACCTCCTCCTCCTCCTCCTCCTCCTCCTCCTCATCCTCCTCCTCCTCCTCCTCATCCTCCTCCACCTCCACCTCCTCCTCTTCCTCTTCCTCCTCCTCCTCCTCCTCCTCCTCCTCCTCCTCCTCCTCGGCAGCAGAGCAGTGGATAATTACAGGCAATTTGCGTAAAATGATCATCTGTGAATTCAAAGAAATGTTTCATTCAAATAAAGAATCTGAGTCCAGATGTAAAACAAAAGATCAGGTGATATACTGGCTATATATTGATTTCAAACAGGTGATGAACAGATTTTATACAGGTTATATATTCATCATATACTGATATACACAGATGATATACTGGCTATATATTGATTTCAAACAGATAATAAACCGATTGTATATTTACGATTGTTTAAGTTATATACAGGTCACAAACAGGCTATATATATATTATATCTGGTTTAAAGATAGGCGTTAAATAGATTATATGTTGTTATAGATATTACAAAGGCTATAGATATTAGTTTAGATATATAACAGAGCTTATTTAAAGGCGGTAGGTGTTATGCAGGTTACAGAGGTTATATAGCTATCCTTATTAGAGGTCAAACAGGTCATAAATGCTATACCTAGATTATAGATGTTTTATATATATATATGTAGGGTACAGATGTTAAATAGTTAAGATGTGTCCTACATTGTATACATAGTTTATAGAGTTTGTATAGGTACATATTATGAGGGTGATAAAGGTGCGGTAAAAAGTCTAATGAACCTTCTACTGATTTCCTCTTTCTTTTTTACGTGTTTAGTTTTTTATTCTCTGATTTTCTCCTTCAAAGCTTCTTAATAACAACAACATATTTAAGATCTTTATTCTTCAGTTTGTTTTGTTTTTATCCATTAATGTAACTTTAAATGTTATTTGATTAAACACAGATGAGGGAGTTTTCCTATAACTTCACTTCTGGGACTCGAGCAGGTAATTTGACTAATGTTGTTAGTTAATGATATTATTATCGAGCTGAGGGAAAGTTCCAAACAAATCACAGTCCGACTACATTTTATATTCAAATCCTATTTGTGCTCTGACCTTTTCAAACTAAAACCTTCAGATGTGACGAACACAGCAGAGATTAACTTAGGAAGTAGATCACAAAAAAAACATGTTTGAAGAAGAAGAAAAAGGAAAAAAGACTTGAAAATAAACAGCTGAAGAAAAGAGGAGAAGTAGAAAAAAGACTGTGTGTCATACATACTCCGCCCCGGCAGGTGGCGGTACGCTTCTCAAAGATTATATCGCACTTCTTTGTAAAAGAAGAAGAGAAGGAGGCCAGAGACAGAGGAAGAAGAAGAAGGAGCGGAAATAAAAACATCACGTTTCTTTACTTTCTACAAAACTTCATCTTTGACTTTCATCTTGTTCCACTTTGATGAAAAAACCCGGAAGTGAAGGTGAGTCAGAGAAGCGGATTGACAGGAAATAACGCGAGTGTTGTTGGAAGAATATGTTTATTATAAAAGTATTATATGCAACTATTTCATTTGCTTTGTCACTTTACTTTTGTTAAATGTAGTGTGTTGGTCTCAGGACCTTTCCTATTTGTCGTATGAAAGACGGTTATGAATAAAAAGCTCTAAAGCATTATGATATATGATCCAAATACTGAAAGAGAGTTTTCATTTCTTTGTTTTCTTCTGTTTGTTGATGCAGGTTTCCATCCTCCAGTAGAGACCTGTCGTAGCGTGTTGGTTTATCCTCAATATGAGACGAGCCGTCTCCGTTGGGTTCTATCGAGTATTTATTAAGAAGCAATGAAAAGGTATGAACAACAACAGTAAAACTGTAGATCTATGTTCTGGAAGCTGCTGAAAGGAAAACATGGACACACACCTTTACTATGTAATATAAAATGATTACATGTGATAAGATAATACGATTAAATATAATATGTTAATATACAAGATTAATGATATCATGTAGTATCATTTAATTTAGTGTTGAGTGTTTATTCAGCAGCTTCTTATTGACACGTCGTGAGACATTTGAAAGTATCTTTGTCTTTCAGGAGACAGTTCTGTCCCCAACATGGAGACAACTGAGGAGAGTTCTGTCCCCAACTTGGAGACAACTGAGGAGAGTTCTGTCCCCAACTTGGAGACAACTGAGGAGAGTTCTGTCCCCAACATGGAGACAACTGAGGAGAGTTCTGTCCCCAACTTGGAGACAACAAGAGACAGTTCTGTCCCCAACATGGAGACAACTGAGGAGAGTTCTGTCCCCAACTTGGAGACAACTGAGGAGAGTTCTGTCCCCAACATGGAGACAACTGAGGAGAGTTCTGTCCCCAACGTGGAGACAACTGAGGAGAGTTCTGTCCCCAACTTGGAGACAACAAGAGACAGTTCTGTCTCCAACATGGAGACAACTGAGGAGAGTTCTGTCCCCAACATGGAGACAACAGAAGTCCGCCTCAATCAGCAGGTAACCAGAGTCACATCCACAGATGGATAAGTCAAACTAAAAGACAGGGTCCACAGTTGTTTGTGTAGTACAGTTTGTACTCTATGTATAGTATAAACTTCATGTGCTGTATATAACTGATCAAATATGACTTTTAACCATAACCTTCTCCAGAAAATCCACATTTAACTTCCTGTGTCTCCAGCTTAGTCACGTCTGACCTCTGTCTCATCGTTTCCACCACCTCATCCTGTTCTTCTTCTTTTTCTTTCACCTCCTCCTTTTCTTCTTCCACCTCCTCCTCTTCTTCCTCCTACTCTTCCTCTCTCACCTCCTCAGTGCTGCAGCTGTGACACCTCCTCTTCCAGATGTTGGTGTGTGGACTGTGGTGAGGCTCTGTGTGATGACTGTGTGTCGGCTCATCGTAGAGTCACAGTAACCAGATCACACCGGATCCTCAACCACCCGCCAGGTCAGACCCCCCCACACCCATCCCCCCACAAGCTGCTGATGTCACTTCCTGTATCTGAGGATCGGGGGCATTCGCTCTCTCACCTGCTCGGCGTCTTCGTTTGTCTCCTCAGGAAACGTCTCGACTCCTCCTACCAAGTTCTGCAGACTCCACCCGTCTGAGCCGCTCAAACTTTTCTGCCGCACATGTTTCCAGTACACCTGTCGAGACTGTCAGCTGATTGGTCACATGAACCACAGGTACACGCCTCCCAGGGCCGCTTTTATAAAACAAACCGCTCCTTTGATTGGTCAAGTCAGATGATGAAGAACTTCAGCATTGTTTTTATTGTCTGAACATTTATATAAATACCGACCATTTCCCGTTTATTATGGAAGTGAAGTGAAGAAGCCTTTGTTTGAATCCCATGATGTGGCTACTATAATGAGCTGTAGTTTGACACACACTACTACCAGTACATCTGAATCTCTCCCAGTCTTCAGATCCACCTGCAGCTGCATCCTATCACCAAAGTACAGAATGTGAACTGGACATTTAACGCCACTTGCATGGTAAAGTAGAGACTGGGACAAGGAGGGAGAGGACACGAGATAACTGGTAAAACAGAGACATTTATTTTAACAAAGTTAATTTAGAGTCCAGGTGAGGCTGGAGGGGGACGTCACTCTTCAAACTAGAGACTCTGTAGATACAAAGGCTCCTTCTGAGGTGACTCAGATCAGCTGATTGCGTCTCGTCCTCTCAGGTATCTGTTCGTCAGTGACGCTCTGAACCAATCCAAGAAGCAGCTGGTGACTTGGACTCAGCCAATCAGAGCGCAGAGAGACACAGCGAGTCGGAGTCTGAAGGACATGCAGACCAGGTACGGTCCTGACTTTCTGTCGTCTCCATGGAGACAAGCAGCTGTAAATACAAGTATGTTGTATCTCAGGCTGCAGCACATCAAGGAAGGTGAATCTCAGCTGGAAGCGGAGCTGAAGAAGTCGTTTGACATCTGTGCTCAGCTCCTAAAGAGGAGGATGGACAACCTGATGGAGGAGGTCAAGGTAACGTCACATGACCTGCCAACATCTGATCCCATGACCAGTTGAATAGAAAATTAACTGGCAACTATAATCAATGAAAGTTTTGTAACGAAAGATTGAATTTGTGTCGGTATGTGAGCAGAGGGAGTTGAAGAGTGAGAGTGACTTGATTCAGAAGCAAATGGTGAAACTGAACCAGCTGCAGAAGAAACAGATTTTGGTGACTGAGCGTTCAGATGAAGCTCAGAACGTCCAGGACCTGCAGAGCCTGTTCAGGTGCTGCACTCAGGTGAGACCTGGCCCTTTGTCCAGATGAGTGCTGGAGCTCCGTCCACACTAACACACCTGACAACACATGACCAGTCACGCACATTGGTCATGTGATGCAAACAGGAAACTGTTACTGACAATTAGTTTTAGCCTCAAGGCTGGAAACGCTGGAAGACTGTGGGCGGAGCCTAACTGTGCTCTTTTCTCCCTGAGCTCTTAACGTATCTGCTCCGGTGATCATCAACATGATGTCAGAAACATCTGGAACGAATGCAGAGTGCACATTTTTTAATCATAACTGAAGAATTCTCATCTTGACAAAATAGACTTTAAATTAATTAAATTCCCTCAGTCTTCACTATGACACGAGTCAGGATGTAAACTGAAAGTTCATTAGTTGGTAGAAGTTAACAACCACTAGTCTGAGATTCTATTTTTGTGTCTGTACTGATTAGAAATGATTTGTTCGAAAGTGAAAATAATTGTAAACAAAACCGAGGTAAGCAACCACTTGTTATTGTTTCTTTCTGCAGGTGAAGAGTCAGCTGAAGGATCTTCAGGATCAGGACCTGTCTCCTCCTGAGACCATGCAGCTGCTGCAGGTCACCGTCGAACGCCAGTCGCTTGAAACGCTTTTAAACTTTGGTGAGCTGTGTTCATCTGATCATTTTATATGTGGAGATAATGAGTAGCATTCTGAAAACATGTCTCTTGAACATTTACACTGGTCATGTGGTGTAAACAGGAAGTAGTTGTTTGCTTAATTACAGAAAATTATCTGAAGGAGAAACAGTGATGGTGAAAACGACACCCAACTTTACATATATGAAGCTGATGAATCTAATCACTGAGTCCAACTTCAGGAAGGTCTCAAGAACATCTAGATCTAGATGACCCAGAACTTCTTACTTCTAAATTCAGACTGAGCTCATTGTAATTGTCCCTAAACATCTCAGAGAAACACTGTGGGACCAGATAGTCCCCTTGGTGTTAGTCTGTCCCCAGCTGCACTGTGAGGAACCTTCAGTTAGGACCACGTGACCCACATCTAGAACAAGTCTCTAGGGCATCTTCCTTCCACCTGCACAGTATCATGAACATTAGGAACAGCCTGTCTCAGAAGGAAGCCAAGAAACTCGTCCATTAGTTCCCTCGAGACTGGATCAGTGTGAGTCTTTATTAACAGGACGTCCCAGTGACTCTGTGAGAAGCCTCCAGTTGGTCCAAGTGGAGCTGGCTCCACCGTTTCAGGACACAGGAGAGCAAAGAGTTGTGATGTTGTTGAGTGACAGCTGTCCCTCGCAGTGAGGGAGCAGCCGATTGGCCGATGCAGAGTGGACGGGCTGTGAGGTTTGACCATGTCTCCATTCTGCTCCTGTGACATCATCAAGTGTCCTCAAGCCCCAACATTCATAATCAACTCCAAACAAGGAGTTTTTAGCCGTTTTAGGTTTTCTATTATTTTTGTGCTTTTGAACATAACACAACTCATGTGATGAGAACTTTTCACAAAGGGAGCTATATTTATATATTATATATAAATATAATAATAATAATGAATAAATATTTATTATTATAATCTATAATGTAAATGAAATGTCTGCACCAGACTAAGGATCAATTCAACCGCTGGAGTCTGACATTTCTATTCAAGTTATTCATAAAGATTTCTTTGAATCTTTAAAGTTGTTTGATGAAACATGAGATGTTAATTTAAACACATTCCTTTATCAACTAGTGGATCGGTTATATCAGCTGCTGACACGTCATTGTTTTATTTCCCAGGTAAACTTGAAGTCGAGAAGATTCCCTTCTCCATCCCACAAACCTCCCATCAGAATCCTCCTCCCACCTCAACCTGTCCTACAGCCTCCAGCATGCCCCCATCTCCCCAAACCACTACCACCAGTGCCACTGTTCCCCCCCATTTCAGTCAGCGGTTCTTCTGTATCGCTACAGTTGTTGTCCACTCAGTTGAGTCTTCTTCCCGCCTCCGGCCCAAACCTCAACCAGCCCACCCCTCCTGGGACAACAAGCTGTGCAGTTACCCACCCTAAGCATGTCCCACTGTCCTCCTCAACTCTGGAGTCAAGGTCTCCGTCGCAGAGAAACCCAAAACTAATGATGATGTTGAATCCAGTTTCTTCTCTAGTCAGTCTGAAGCATCTCACATCCAGTTCTATCCAGTCGACAGGTAAATCTTCGTGCTGCACAGTCCTCAAACCATCTCTGGTTCTGAAACAAACAAGTGTTTCTGATCAGAACCAGCCTTCCACGGCTCTGCTCTCCAGTCCTCAGATTGTGCAGCAGGTGCCCTGCTGGCCCCACAGTGTCTCAGCTGTCATGCCTCAGTTTCCCTTGATGCTCAGTCAGAGTAAGGCCAACACCTTACCTGCAGAGACCTCACCATCAAACACATTGATAGGAAACGATTTGCCAAAACAACAGAATCACTTGGGCCTTGAAAGAAACTCTGCATTGCTTCTGGGCAGAAAGTCGGTCCAGGCAGAGAGCTGTCAGGCCTCACTCAGTCAGAAGAGACGTCCTGTGTGCTCTGGAGAACCCTCTCAATCTGTTGGACAGGGACACCACAGTCTGACAGAGAGCAGCTCTGCACCTCCGGCCCAACTAGCTCTCATGTGTGACACATACAGTAACAGGTATGAGGTACCTTTCTCCTCCTCTGTGAAACAGAGGCAGATTCCGGTGGTGAAGGCAGTGGCCGACTCTGCCTGTGATCACGCAGTGCAACAGATGTCAACAAGGCAGGAAGAGCCGCCTGAAAACCAACCCACCTCCACCCTGTGTGAACAGACTGAACCTGCCGAGAGCAAACCCACCTCCACCCTGTGTGAACAGACTGAACCTGCAGAGAGCAAACCCACCTCCACCCTGTGTGAAGAGACTGAACCTGCCGAGAGCAAACCCACCTCCACCCTGTGTGAAGAGACTGAACCTGCAGAGAGCAAACCCACCTCCACCCTGTGTGAAGAGACTGAACCTGCAGAGAGCAAACCCACCTCCACCCTGTGTGAACAGACTGAACCTGCAGAAAACAACCCGACATCCACCGTTTCCGAGGAAACTGAACCTGCCAAGAACAGACCAAACTTTAACAAACCAACATTCATTGATTCTGAAAGAACAGAGTCTACAGGGAAACCGCCTCAAACATCAGACAGAACTGCTGAAGATCTGAGCTCTGTGATGGGACTGCATGACTTCTGTCTGAGCAAATGTCAGCCCCGAGTGTCACTCTTCAGACTGCCATTGTCACTGCTCCGAATTGCATATCCAAAGCTAAGTTCCAGTAAATTGTCTTCACCTGAAGCAACAGATGCTGAAGAACTGAGCTTTGAGACTGGCCAGCAGGACCTGGGTCAGTCCAGAGGGTCTCTGAGCAGGTCTCTGAGCAGACGACCATCGTCCCTGCTACCAACTCCACGTTCACTCCCTGGTGGTGCTGTCGCCAGAGATGCTGACGATGAGTTTTCCGGGGAAGAGCTGGAAGAGGAATGTCAGGTAGGAAGTCACGTGTCAATCATGATGTTTGAGCCAATGAACTGGGCCAGGCAGCATCAACACATTAACCAGCTAACCTTAAACCACTTAGGTGAGACTACCGATGCTCTCTTGTGTTTCAGTCCCACATCAGTGACATCTCGGAGGACTTTGGGGATTTCACAGAACCTCTTTCGTCTCCTGAGTCTCCTGTGACACTAGAGATAGTTTACTGCTCAGCATGTGGATCTGATAACAGTTCAATAATCTGCTCATCCTGCGGTCGAGGATATCACAGAGACTGTCATATTCCCCCTGTTGGACCTGACATGTGGTAAGAATCAGTGAAGCTCGTGACATTTGGTGATTTCTACAGTATTTACATATTTACATCTACAATTTCATTTGGAAAACGCTTCTTTCCAAAGTGACTTGCATTCGTTTCAGTAGGAGACCTGTATCCATCCAATGAGACAAAGAGTAGAAGAACAGGTGAAGAAGTCACAGTCAGGTCATGTAGGGATGTTAGAGGTGAAAGGAGAGGAGCTTCAGGAGTTAACCAAGACAGAGGTTAGGGATTCTGGAGGTCAGGGGTCATCGATGAAGTTGCTGGATCACCTGTCAGAGTGTCACTGAGCATGAAGGGAGGAGTCAGAAAAGAGAACTATAGTCTGAGCGAGGAGCTGGAGGCCTGCTCATCAAACCTGACTCGTTTCCTCATGATAAGGCTGAGGTGAGAGCGGAAGAGGTGATTCTGAAGAGGAAGATGTCGTTCATTGGCCGAGGTGATGAAGAGTTCAGTCTGTGGAGAGGTTTAGGTGGAGGTGCCATTCCTTAATTTTTGTATACAGTGCTGTGAAAAAGTATTTGCCTCCTTCCATATTTTTAAATTTTTTGTCATATTTGTCATCAAACTAATTTTAATATTAGACAAAGATAACCCAAGTAAATACAAAATGTGTGGGCATTACTTTTTCACATAGGGCCAGGTATGTTTGGATAGCTTTATTCCCTTAATAAATTAAATCATTAGAAAACTGCATTTTATATTTTCTCGGGTTATCTTTGTCTAATATAAAAATTGGTTTAATGATCTGAATCATTTAAGTGTGACAAATATACAAAAACATAAGAAACCAAGACGGAGGCAAATACTTTTTCACAGCACTGTACATGTCACAGATTGTGTTGAGACCTTGTGTCTTCTGGCAGGAATAGCTGTGTGTCCTCCACCTGACATGAGGACTCGTCTGAGGAGATAATTGGACACAAGGAAGCATTTCATATTGTTGAGAGAAGGTTCCCCTGCCCCGAGCCGTCTTTAATTCAATTCAATTGTATGTCTATAACGCCAAATCATAATATACGGTGTCTTTTCATCCCTCCTCTTTGTCTTACAGGACAGAGTGGAACTGTTCACTATGTCAGGACCTGTCGGACCCTTCAGACCCCCACAGATCCAAGAGACCGAAGCGTCCCTCGGGTCCCTGTCTCAGTCTAATGGACCAGAGGGTCAGAGTTTGCACCCACCAATCTAATATTCCCATCAGTTATTGAAGTTGCACCAAATGCTTTATTTATTTAGTTTCCTGGTGTCAACTGCAAACGTTTGAAACTGTAGTTTTGTTTCAGAGGTGTGAAAGTCTGCTGCTGCACCTGAAGGTCGAAGGCTGCAGTCGACTCTCTAAGGTCAGTTCATCCACAGTGACACTGTGGACCTTAGGTCCATCCATATGACTGAAGAGTCGTTAACCAAAGACGCACTGATCTATTACATTTCATTTAGCTAACACAGAGTTTTTAGAGGTCATAGTCAGGTCTTGGGTGGGAGGAGCTTTTCCCTGGAAGGAAAAGTAGTTCAGTCTTATCAAGGTTGATTTCCAGGTGGTGTGAAGACATCCACTGAGAGACGTCAGGCAGACAGGCAGATTCCTGCTGCTACCTGTGTTTCAGATCGGGGAAAAGAGAGGATTAGTTGGGTGTCATCGGCATAGCTATGGTAGGAAAAGCCATGTGAGTGAATGACAGAGCTGAGAGAGTTGGTGTACAGAGAGAAGAGGAGAGGACCCAGGCCAGAACCTTGAGGGACCCCCGTAGTGAGTTGTCCGGTGTGATCCAAGTCTCAGTGAGACGGAAGTGAAGCGACTGCTGGGTAGCAAAGGCAGAGATGAAGTCTGTCTTGGGAGCTGACTGGCAGTTCCAGAGGCCCCCTGTGGAGCGGGGGGGATGGATAAGAGAGGAAAGGTTACGGTGGTGGTGTGACCGGGTGCGAGGCCGATGAGCACAGGCACGGAGAGTAAACACATATTCCAATAAAAGGAAACAGAGCAGTGTTATGAACTCCTCCCCTGAAAGACTCCAACCAAAGATTCTTCATCCTCCGAGTCTTCATCTGACGCTTCAAACACTTCCTGGTTTTTAAACACCAGCATTGACGATGATTGGCTCAAGCTGTGCTGACCACACCCCCTGCTCATGAGTGAATCAGGCTCCAGGTGGCAAAGGCCAAGTAATAGAAACTCAGCAGAGTTCAACACAAGAGACACTTAATCAGTGAAGAGGTGAGTTTCACAAAATCTTCTATTTACCAAAACCTGATTAAGGACGACGTCTATTTACCTCAAGGGTTGAAAGTAAAGTAGAACTTAGTCCTTAACAGAGTTGGAATAATGTCAAGCACTTTCACTCTAAGTGGTTTTTCTTTAACTCTCAAACACTTGAGTGACACAAAAACCTCATACAATTCAATGTAAGACAAAACCGTGAAAACAAACAATCGAGTTAACCTAAGACCTAACCCTAACCCATGCTATCAGAGAAGCTTATTTAAAGAATAGACTCAGCACAAATAAAAGTAGTCCAGTCGGATGAAACCCCAGAAGTCCAATGCACACTGCCCGTTTTCATTATCTGATCACTGATGCTAGACTCGGCGTATCACACAGTAAGTGATCTGGTGGTGTCACATGACCTATTACCTAGACAGTGGTAGTGTTGGCCAACCATAGTACGCATGTTTTCAGATTTCAAAATGTACTGGTCTATCCACTAAGTGCGCTCCAACAGAACTAATGAGAGTAATTATCACCACTGATGACTTGTATCTGGTTTTCAGGTCGGTTGTGTTTGGTTTCGTCTGATGTTGATGTCAGAGCGTCTCTCTCTCCATCGTCCTGCTGCTTATCAAACTCCTGTAGAATTCATCCGTGACGTCTGGAGTGTATTCAAACAGACCCCGCCCTCCCAGGTAATAAAGACCATCAGTGAGGGTATATACAGAGGATCAGTGAGTGTATATACAGACCATGAGTGATTGTATATACAGACCATGAGTGAGTGTATATACAGACCATGAGTGAGTGTATATAAAGAGGATCAGTGAGTGTATATACAGACCATGAGTGATTGTATATAAAGAGGATCAGTGAGTGTATATACAGAGGATCAGTGAGTGTATATACAGAGGATCAGTGAGTGTATATACAGAGGATCAGTGAGTGTATATACAGACCATGAGTGATTGTATATACAGACCATAAGTGAGTGTATATACAGACCATGAGTGAGTGTATATAAAGAGGATCAGTGAGTGTATATACAGAGGATCAGTGAGTGTATATACAGACGTCAGTGAGTGTATATACAGACCATGAGTGAGTGTATATAAAGAGGATCAGTGAGTGTATATACAGAGGATCAGTGAGTGTATATACAGAGGATCAGTGAGTGTATATACAGAGGATCAGTGAGTGTATATACAGAGGATCAGTGACTGTATATACAGACGATCAGTGACTGTATATACAGATGATCAGTGACTGTATATAAAGAGATCAGTGAGTGTATATAAAGAGGATCAGTGAGTGTATATACAGAGGATCAGTGACTGTATATACAGAGGATCAGTGACTGTATATACAGAGGATCAGTGAGTGTATATACAGAGGATCAGTGACTGTATATACAGACGATCAGTGACTGTATATAAAGAGGATCAGTGACTGTATATAAAGAGGATCAGTGAGTGTATATACAGACGATCAGTGATTGTATATAAAGAGGATCAGTGAGTGTATATACAGAGGATCAGTGAGTGTATATACAGAGGATCAGTGAGTGTATATACAGAGGATCAGTGAGTGTATATAAAGATGATCAGTGACTGTATATAAAGAGGATCAGTGACTGTATATAAAGGATCAGTGACTGTATATAAAGAGGATCAGTGACTGTATATAAAGAGGATCAGTGACTGTATATAAAGAGGATCAGTGACTGTATATAAAGAGGATCAGTGACTGTATATAAAGAGGATCAGTGACTGTATATAAAGAGGATCAGTGACTGTATATAAAGAGGATCAGTGACTGTATATAAAGAGGATCAGTGACTGTATATAAAGAGGATCAGTGACTGTATATAAAGAGGATCAGTGACTGTATATAAAGAGGATCAGTGAGTGTATATAAAGAGGATCAGTGACTGTATATAAAGAGGATCAGTGACTGTATATAAAGAGGATCAGTGACTGTATATAAAGAGGATCAGTGACTGTATATAAAGAGGATCAGTGACTGTATATAAAGAGGATCAGTGACTGTATATACAGATGATCAGTGACTGTATATAAAGATGATCAGTGACTGTATATAAAGATGATCAGTGACTGTATATAAAGAGGATCAGTGACTGTATATAAAGAGGATCAGTGACTGTATATAAAGATGATCAGTGACTGTATATAAAGATGATCAGTGACTGTATATAAAGATGATCAGTGACTGTATATAAAGATGATCAGTGACTGTATATACAGATGATCAGTGACTGTATATAAAGAGGATCAGTGACTGTATATAAAGAGGATCAGTGACTGTATATAAAGAGGATCAGTGACTGTATATAAAGATGATCAGTGACTGTATATAAAGAGGATCAGTGACTGTATATAAAGAGGATCAGTGACTGTATATAAACAGGATCAGTGACTGTATATAAAGAGGATCAGTGACTGTATATAAACAGGATCAGTGACTGTATATAAAGAGGATCAGTGACTGTATATAAAGATGATCAGTGACTGTATATAAACAGGATCAGTGACTGTATATAAAGATGATCAGTGACTGTATATAAAGAGGATCAGTGACTGTATATAAAGATGATCAGTGACTGTATATAAAGATGATCAGTGACTGTATATAAAGAGGATCAGTGACTGTATATAAAGAGATCAGTGACTGTATATAAAGAGGATCAGTGACTGTATATAAAGAGGATCAGTGACTGTATATAAAAGAGGATCAGTGACTGTATATAAAGATGATCAGTGACTGTATATAAAGAGGATCAGTGACTGTATATACAGATGATCAGTGACTGTATATAAAGAGGATCAGTGACTGTATATAAAGAGGATCAGTGACTGTATATAAACAGGATCAGTGACTGTATATAAAGATGATCAGTGACTGTATATAAAGAGGATCAGTGACTGTATATAAAGAGGACCAGTGACTGTATATAAACAGGATCAGTGACTGTATATAAAGAGGATCAGTGACTGTATATAAACAGGATCAGTGAGTGTATATAAACAGGATCAGTGAGTGTATATAAACAGGATCAGTGACTGTATATAAAGAGGATCAGTGACTGTATATAAAGAGGATCAGTGACTGTATATAAAGACTTCATTGTTTTTCAGGATGACCTGATGAATCTACGTCAGAGTTTTCGGAACAAATTGATGGAAATCTTCAATTCCGAGCTTCGTCCAACAAACAGAAAGAAGTTGGATTCAAACCAACGTCATCCAGAGAGTGGCTCCACCAGTGAGTCCCTGCTGAAGAAGACGAGGAAGAGGCTGAGGGAGTTTCTGGACATGAGGGGACACCCAGGACCCAAGAGGACGAAGACGGACAAGATGGACGTTTAACCCAGAAGAAGTCGACCTCTAAACAAGTGTTACTGATATTGAACCTAAACAAAGGAACAAAATCAGAAAATGTGGGAACTGAAGTTCATCTGTGTTAAAACTGTTTCTTCTTCCTGCCATGAAGCTGCAGACTCTGAGTTTTAAGAGTTAATTTATTAATCATTGATTTCATATTGAGCGTTATTGACACTTTTGATCTTAAGAGATGGTTTCATTATGTTTGTTACTTCAGTCTGAGGGTTGTTGGACTGGCTCTAACAAAGATTGTAACTGAACAGATGCACCACTTTATAACCTGTTATCTGTTATAAGTATAATCTGTTATGTGTTACTGTGTTTATATAGAAATTATCATCTGACTGTTCAAGCAGTTTTTTCCCTGTGATGCAAAAATCAATCACCAATAATAAATATTTCAGTCAGTTGATCTTCGTGAATGTTTTGAAGCTGTGTTAAAAGCCACTTTGAGCCACTGATCATATCTCAACTGGACAGATCCATAACTTCATGTTCTGGTGATTCAGGTTTGACCAGTTGATCCACTGAGATTCAGATTAGAACAAATAAGCTGAACTGTCGTCACATGAAAAGTTCTTTTCTTTTACCTCAGTTCAGAATGAACGTCTCCACTTCAGATACTGTAAAGTAAGAAAGTAAGAGGAACTGAAGTAATCAGCTGAGTTTTAAATCAAAGTCATGCTACGATGAAGTTATTGATATTAAAAACAATGGATTGATCAGGAAAAGAATCAACAAATGAACTGGTTATCTGACAATTATCAATATATTCAGTCTATTTCTGATAAAACAGACTTTTATCAAACACATTGAATTTGAGTCCAGGAAACTTTATTTATAACATTGAAACAGGACAAAACCAATTTTTACAGATTTTACTTTTGGTCTGAAAACTGAGATTTGTTAATAATAGTGATTATTATTATTAACATAATATAAGTTTTATTAAAGTGGACACTGGATATATGGCTCAAAAAGCTTCGGTCAGAAGCGTCCTATACAAATGCTGTTAGAGAATCTCCTTACAGTGCTCACCTCAGGTCTTTTCATGTTTGGACGTAAATATGTTTTATGCAATTTACTGCTCCTCCCTGTCTCTATCATTCTTCACTGAACCATCTCCTCTTCTAACATTCACTTAGTGTGATCACGTGTGTGTCATGGTGTGTTTTAGAGAGTGTGTATGTTTGTTTGCGCATCGCAAGTGCGCATGCTACCTATCCCTCAATCTCTGGACTGTCATGCAATTCCTTTATAGTTATCAACCGCCTATGATGATGACTTTGGCCCGGCACAAACGTGATCACCAGAAGCAGTTTCCACTTTTTTATGATAAAATGAAAAGAAACGTTCGCACAGTCATCATCACTCTCCACTGATGATGTCACAGATTATAATTTTTTACTTCAAGAATCCAGGTTCAATCAAAAGTACGACACTTGAAACCACGACGACAATGAGATCATCAGTGGAAACTGAGCCAAAGACGTGAAGGACAAACATCTCAGAAAACCGATTTATTCAGTTTGAAGAACTTTTAGTCACATGTCCTGGACGTATTCCAAGCTGTGGCTGAACGTTCTGGAAAAAACAAAAACTTCTTCTGGACGTGTCAGAAAAGTGGGAGTCATCTACTGTCGCCCGGAGATCACTTGTTTTAAAATGATCATGTAATCCCTGATTTAAAGAGGTGAGGTCCAATCAAATAAATAAGAAACCAAAAGTGTGAATTCATTTTTTGGACTAATCAGAGACTCACTGATTTTCTTGTTTTTTTTTGAGCGATTTAAACTAATTTGCCAATAGCTCTGTGGGAGAACGTGAAGGCACAAACCAGCACCAGCTCGGGCAGGAAGCTCTGATCACCGGGGACGGGAGGCTGTGATTGGTCATGGGTTGGCGGCAGTGACAGCTGGAGGGGGAGGCCGGGGTCACACCTCAGTTGGCTGTTGCTATGGCGCTGTCGTTGGGGGAGTTGGGACTCAGGTACTCGAAGGCCTTCTGGCTCTGAGAGACAAACTGTTTGAGCGGCGTGAGGAGCAGCTCGGTGGCCGATGGCCGGCGAGCCACGCTGCCGTCGGAAGGGACGTACGGGTCGTCCATCTCCAGGGCCGCAGGATCCTTCAGGCTGGAGCGCCGACCATTTGGGGGGTCGGGGCTCTGGGGGGCCCCAGAGCCTCTGGCGCGGGAGTAGAGACTCCGGCGGCGACGAGGACGGCCGTCCATGGCCTTCAGGAAGAGGCTGTTAACTGAGCTGCGACGAGACGAGCTGTCAAAGGAAAAGTCCTCCTGGCTGAGAAAGTCCTCGACCTCCTGATCTGTCGGCTGCTGCAGCTGAAGACCAACAAATAGACAAACACATTTCACATGCAGAACCTCCAGAGCATGTGAGGAACCTTTCAGGAACATGTTCATGGTTGAGTTCACGTTGGAAAACTGCTTTTATTCTTTCCAACATTAAAAGGAAAAACTGAAGCAACATCATGAGAACAGGAAGTTTGACCAGGTCTACAGGAAGTGACGAAACAAGAGTGAGGAGAATGGAAATGTGTTGAGTAAAACATAAGGTCTGAACATTCAGACACTGGTCAGGTGTTTCTCCCCTGGACTCACCATGTTGTAGAGCGGCGTGGCGTTGATCACCAGCTGCAGGAGGAGCTTGGACAGTTCCTGCAGGTCTCTGAGCAGCTGCTGGATCTGCAGCGGCAGCTCTCGGACCTGACGCACCGGACTCAGCTCCACCAACATGGCTGCCTGACTTTTGATCTGGTTCATGCTCAGCTCTCTGAGATGCTCTGCTCGGTACACCAGCGCCACGAGGAGGTTCTGCAGGTGATGCAGCAGCTCACCAACCAGCTCAAGAACTCGGCTCAGCCCCACCTGCATGGAAACAGCAGCAAATGCTTTGTACGACTTCAAAGGAGTTCACCTACTTCCTGTTCAGTCTCCTTGTTCTTAAAAGTGAGCAGAGTCATGTAGGGGTTACACGAACAAGAAGGGAGGTCAGAGGTCAAAGAGGTCAGAGAAACAAACCAAACCTCAGAGTTGCGGCAGAAAGAGACATGTGATGACGAAGGACATGGGGTTGCCTCGACAATGATGACAGAGCCAGTTAGTCCCGGAGCAAACACCTGTTCACCTGAACTACATTACCCAGATTTCCTCAGTGAAGTGGGGCTTAGTGTCGGGGTCAGGGCTGAAGAAAATCATTTCCCTTTATTCTCAACATTGCTCGTTCACACAGACTCGAGCTGCCGCTAATGTTTAGTTAAAAACACCAGGATCTAAAAAAGTGGATCATAAAATGTGACTTCGGGGACTTTTTCATCTGTGGACTGTAGAGTGAAGAGATGGCCAGGGGACAAGTGGACAGTGGGTCTGCAGGGCTTTATTCTTAGAGAGGAGGGACATGGACAGTTTGACATTTGTCCACCTTGTCAGCAGCGTCTCCCAGCGTCCTGGCGGCTGTCAGCAGCTGCTCCCTGACCTTCATCATCCGGTGGTAGAGCTGCAGACTGAGGCTGAGCAGGAGACTCCTCGTCCTCGTCCACAGACTGGGCTCGTCGTCCTCGTCCTCGTCCTCGTACTCCTGCACCCGCATCTCCCACTCCCGACCTGACCACAACCGACCACAACGACAACCACAACGACAACAGGAGAAAACAAAGACACTGTTTTTCAGAACGTGAAGCTGCAGGATCTGAGTGGACCGTCCTCAGCATCCTACTGTATCTATGTTGTTCAGTTTTACTACACTTTGAATTTTATTATTATTGAAACTGCTATTATTAAATAACTGCTCCTCATTAATAACTCCTCCCACTCCTCCCACCCATGTTTACAGCAGGTGTCCAATCACATGACAGAACATTGCGCGGCCCTGTACTCACGCAGCGTGGGGGGGAGGGGCAGGTAGTAGGCGGTGGCCTCCTCCAGACGACTCAGCACGTCGTCCAGTCCGGACGCGGCCGCCCGACCCACCTGAGAGTCCTGCAGCTGCCGCACCGCGACCCGAGCCGCGTCGGCCAGACGCTCCAGCTGATCCAGAGCGCCGTCCAGACCGTCCACCACCCACAGCTGCACGTCGTCCAGGGTCAGGAAGAGGGCGTCCTTCAGGTGACCTACGACCTGAAGAGAGACGTCTGTTCTATGAAGTGAGGTCAACATATCCAGGATCTGCTTCTCCAGGATCTGAACTTATCCTGACAGTCACAGTCAGGCTTAGTGGTCACATGACGCTGGGTATCATCTCGTTAAGTTTACTCAGATTCTCCTACTGTACAGTGCACATAAAAGGGGCGGAGCTTCCTGCATATGAGGATCAAGCTGTTCAAAAATCAGGCTGAGATCCACTTCCCCAACCAACAGTGCAGAGTCACTGTGGTGAGGGTTCAAGTCCCAGAGGGGGGGGGGCTGTCACAGGATACATCTGGAAACTATCTGTCCCCCAAATAAATATTGATTTCACAGGATAAATCTACTGAAAGGATGAAAGTGATATATGTTTGGTTCTCCTCCCTTTAAAAGAGTTTTAATAGAAGTTTAAAGTTTATACAGTTTGGTGTTTAAACCGTTTTCTGAACGTACCTCATCGGTCGACTGATTCAGAATCGGGAAGTTCTTCTCCAGGCGGTCGAGACCGAACTGAGCGAAACTGTTGGCTACTTCAACTGAGGAGAAAACAAACTGTTGCTATTAATGCACCGTTTATTAATGCACCGTCAACATTAATCTGCATCGATGCCACGTCGTTAGCAATATGGTATCATTAGCAGCAGTAGCATTATTGGCAGTGGTAGCATCATTAGCAGCAATAGCTCCATTAGCATTAATAGTAGCATTAGCATTATTAACAGCAATAACAGCAATAGAGCAATTAGCATTATTAGTAGCATTAGCATTATTAGCATTATTAGCAGCATTAGCATTTTTAGCATAATTAGCAGCAGTAGCATTTATCTCCACATACTCTGCGGCTCCAGGCTCAGCAGGATGGGTGTGGCTTGCTTCATCGCCACGAGGGAGACGCTGCGAACTCCGACCTCGGCCACTCCTCCCATCAGCCCCAGCAGGGGGTAACGACCTATGACCTCCGAGTACACTGAGGTCACGGACTGCAGCGCCGAGCGAACCAGCGGCAGACGAGAGACTCTGAGCATGGCGCTGATCTGAGAGCAGGGGAGAGAAATCATGTCTCCTTCAACGTTAGCGGCTAACACGGCGCCGCCCTACTGGCTGTAAGAAATACAACACTATATAAACTCACTGGTCTCATTGTGACGTCACAAACTCAACTAGCACTAAACACTGAAATGAATCAAACATTCAAGACTATCATACGGAGAGTACGAGGGACATTTACATTATTGAGATTAAATTCAGACCTTTTTTCTTTTGAGATCTCGTGACGTTTACATTGATCGAGTGAATCTGGGACTCGTGTCAACTCACCTCATAGTTTTGTAGATCGGACATTTCTCCGTCACTGAATCTGAGGAGAGACGAGCAGAGGTCAGAGGTCGTGATGTCACGAGGCCTCAGCATGAGGCAGTCAGCTGCTGAGGCTCATGAAGACCTCCACTGTTCTGCTGAAACCAGCATGAAACTGAAGCGTCTAAACCACAGAGACCGATTCTCCATGAGCACAGAGACCGTGAAGAAGAAAATCATCTCAAGACAGGAGCTAAAAATCTGCTTCAAAAGAATCCTGATCCTGAACCTGAACCTGAACCTGATCCTGATCCTGATCCTGATCCTGAACCTGAACCTGAACCTGAACCTGATCCTGATCCTGAACCTGAACCTGAACCTGATCCTGATCCTGAACCTGAACCTGAACCTGATCCTGTTCCTGGTCCTGGTCTTTTTTCTTTAATCTAATAAATTGTTTTCTTTTAGATTTTCGGTATGCAATTTGTATTTGATTTATATTGAGCAGTAAGTGTAATTATTTTATTTCTGAAATGTGTATATTTGATGATTTTTTGTGTTGGATAACAAAGTTGTTTTTGGAATAATTATTCATAAAATAATCTAAAAAATAAAAATCTATAAACACAACTAACTAGGTAAACATTGATTGGTGATGAATGTAAATACTGTTTTTATCTGTTTCTGTAACTACACTGTAAAATATATGAAGGAGTGTGAGCCACACCCAAAGGCCTGATGGGAGAACACATTAAAATAATTATAAAGAAGATTTAAAATAAATCATAGTTAGAATAATTATTAATATTATTTTCAATTTTGTCACTGTCATGAAATTCAATTTAAAGTTGTTAACAATCAGGAATTGATTTACATAGTTTTAAATTTCATATAAATCCCCAAAAAGATGTTTCCACTGTGACACAAACGGATGAGTTAATGAACGAGTGAATAAACGAGTGAATGAACAGAAATTCAAATAATGAGCAGGACTTGAAATATGAGAGTGAAATGTCTTACCACATGAGATGATGAAGAAACGCTGTGAGTGCTGCTGCTGAGCGGAAACTGTATTTGAGGCTGATCTGTGCGAGCTGATTGGACGCGGGGTCATGTGACATCACAGCAGTGAGTTATTTTATCAATCGTCTGCTGTTTGTGTGTCTGTCAGCGACGAATCAATTAGCAGCCGCTGAATGAGGTCATTTCTGAGGAAAGAAGAGAAACAGACGAGAAATTCATCATTTATTAGGAATCGAACAAACACACACACACACACAAACACACACACACACACACACACACACACTAGTGTTTGTCAAGTCATTGAGATGCACAGTGAAAATTCTGCTCCATCCATTTTCTTCTTCTCGGTGCAGTGTGGGAAATCAGGTGATCTGTGGGACATGAGTAACACAACAAGTAATGATGACAACAACACAACACAAGTAACGACAACAACACAAGTAATACAACAACACAAGTAATACAAAAACACAATACAAGTAATGACGAGAACTTAACAAGTAATACAACAACAACACAAGTAATGCAACAACACAACACTAGTAACGACAACAACTTGTTCTCTTGTTGTCGTGGTAAATCACCATGGTAACTTACACTGAGCAGCTGACCTGCTCCAGGTTAAGTTGCAGATAAGAGATCAAACAGTATTAAGCTCCGCCCCCTGAACAGCCCTTCCTTTGAACCATGACATCATGTTCTTAGAGGATCTGTAGAGCTGGTGTGGATTGAGTCTCAAAATAAAATAGTAAATATTAATGTTAAAAGTTAATAATAGTATAAAATCAAAAACTACTATGGGTGTACTTACTATATATCTATGCACTTGTGTCCGTCCTGGGAGAGGGATCCCTCACATGTGGCTCTCTCTGAGGTTTCTACTTATTTTTACCTGTTAAAAGGGTTTTTAGTAGTTTGTCCTCACTCTTGCTGAGGGTTAAGGACAGAGGATGCCACACCCTGTTAAAGCCCTATGAGATGAATGTAATTTGTGAATATGGGCTATACAGATAAAATTTGATTGATTGATTGACATATAAAGATGTGTATGATCTGAATTTCCCACGGGATTAATAAAGTATCTATCTATCGATCTATGTGAGTATGCATGTGTTTGTTTGTGTGTATGTGGATGTGTGTGTGTGTGTGTGTGTGAGTGTGATTTCAAAATGGTGGCTAGCCAATATGAAGACAACGGACCCACTGTGGCTGAGGTCAGAGAGATGTTTTGGGAGATGTGTGTGTGTGTGTGTGTGTGTGTGTGTGTGTGTGTGTGTGTGTCGGTGTGTGTGTTGGTGCCAGGTTAGAGAAATAAGTTAGTTGCATACAAAGAAAGACTGTAAAGAGCGTAACATAACTAACATTAACTTTCAAATAACTTATAACCAAAATATCACAGCAACACAAATCAAACTTATAAACATCACACAGAATCACATGAACAGTCTTTGCTCAGCCTAGTATGATTATTAAGAACAGTTGTGTTGATGTGCTGTGTGAGGTCCAGTGAAGTCGTCTTGCTGCTGTGTGGCTCCTGTTCCCTGGTTCTGTGTGCCATGCAGCTCTTGTTCTGAAGTTCTGGACCTTGTGTCGCTGCCTGTTGGAAGGTCTCAGCTGTCTGCTCCTACTGGCTGAGCTGGGGAGCTGCACCTCTCCTCTATGGGAAGTGGAGCAGAAACAGACAGAAGAGAGGGGGGGCTTGTCCTGGTGACCTCATGGGTCATGGGGCCCTGAGTGACCAATAGTGGTGGAACATTGTGTCCAGGGTAAGTTGACCACCTCGGTGTGAAGTTGAAGAACCCTGGGAGTTCTGGAGGATCTCCTTTGTCTCCAGAACAAGGAAACATGTGGTCAGGCTTCAGCCCAACTGGAGTTCACAAATACCAGTTCCCAACACTTCTTTACATTAAATACATTTCATTGAGCTGAGGCTTTTATCCAAAGCGACTCATAATAAGTGCATCAACCATGAGGATCAAACCAGAACAACAAGAGTCTTCAAAAAAAGCTCAACTACAAAGTGTTATAAGTAAGTGACAATCAAGTGCGACTAAATTGTGTGTTTATAGATGTGTAAACTTTCTGATATCCGGATGTCGATCAGTCGTTCAGGAAACAGTCGTGATGTTGATGAGTGTTTAGCAGTGAGGGAGCGACGAGCTGATTGGCCGAAGCAGAGCGGAGTCACCATGTCCTGGATGTGGTCTAGACCTAGGGCGGCCAACTCCCTGAAACCTAAATAAGGGTTTATTCTGGACGTTTGTTCGCCTCAGATTTGATCCTTCGCTCTGCTGTCACTCAAACGGTCCTGGTCTGTGATTGGTCAGGTTATGTTGACCTCACTTCGTACAACAGGCCTCAGTTCGATGAAGCTGGTTCAACCTTCTCTGAATTAACAGGTTAACAAACCCTGGTTCAGTGACTGTGTTAAACCGTTCAGAGCTGGTTAAGATCCGTTGAGTTTGTGTTAACTGAACTAACTCTAACCCTCCTGTAGGGGGCGTGTTCAGCAACACAAACCCGTGCACTGTATGTCACAGAGGAGGGAGAGTGCACGTGGAATCAGACATGAACAGATAAAAGGAAGTTTAACAGTGAAATGTGAAACTTTCTTTGGATCCAAGGTCGTTGGTTCATGGAAACTGGGTGAAGTAAAAAAGGTATTGGTTGTTTGCAGGATGTAAAAAATAAAATAAATGAGTCAATCTAATTGTATAATTGAATGATATATGAATTGTGTCTGATCCACTGGGTGTGAGGGTCTCTCGCCCTCTGACCTACTTTGTGTTTATATCAACCTGAGTTCACTCCCTCTCTCCTCCGGGCCGGTTGGATTGAGGTTGTTTAGAAATTTAGAGACATCTCATATTCACACAAACATTACTGATTAACTGAAACATATATTCTTAGTTAAATTAATTTACTTCAAAACATTTGATTTTTACTTCTAAATTGTCATGTGTGACCTTGTTTGGTCCTTCCTTTAACCCCCTAACCCTAACACACACACACACACACACACACACGCATGTCCCTCTACAGTTGACATAGTTCATTCCCTAGCACCTAACCCTCACAACTAAATATCTAACCCTAACTTTAGCTAACTCTAACCTAACCCAATTGAAATTGTGAGGACCAGATAAAATGTCCTCACAATGATGGTATTGAACCAAAACTGGCCTCATAACTATTGACAGTCTCACACACTGAGACACAAATACACACAAAACGCATATACGTCATGCGTAGTGCATAATTCATAAAAAAGTTGTTGTATGATGGTTGTCATGGTGAATACGTCAGTGTAGGTGATTGAACCTGAACAGGCTGTGGCGCTCTGTACAGGTGTACCTAACAAAGTGGACACACAAGCAGATGTCGGACGATAGAACCGTCATGGCCAACTTTGTTTTTTATTTGCACGTCCAATGAGTGTTAACAAACCCAACACAGAGGTTAGCATCCAGGTGAACAACAGGGGGCGCTCAAACACACTTAAGCTCTGAGGGCATCAGACAGGAAGGAAACCAGCAAACTTCTTCACATCTGTACACATCTGCAGCCATCAGCTCTTTACGTGGAACTGGTTCTTCTCATGAAATCTGAATCAACTTCATAACATCAAAGTGTTTCTGCAACAGCGCCACCGCCTGTCTGATCCAAGCACTGCAGCAAGAAGTCTTTCAGAAAAGCGGAGCAATAAATCACAGGAGGAGATGAGTAAGAGGAGGAGAAGAGGAGAGGGGGGGGAGACAGGAGGAAGAGGAGAGAGAAGCTGTGTGTTCTGATTCGAGGTCTCACCAGAACACACAGATGTTTCTCTTTGATGTGATCAATGACGAGGTGACGATTGATGACATCACAGCTGCTGTCAGTTCAACATCAGACCGACATATTCGTCAAGCTGCGGGGGGGCAACATGCTGCCGATCAGAGCCACGTGGATCATGTGATCGGGTCTGAGCACTTTGTCTACGAGGAGGATTCAGCGTTGAGTTAAAAGCAGAGTTAAATGTTCTTCACGTGTCCGTCAGCAGCTCGTCTTTTCTTCAGGGACAAACATGCGACTGCATGACAACAGCAAGGGAGAGATTTGTTCTTTGTTGAAGTCTCATTGTATCATTTGTTCCCATCGACACACACAATCCAGATCAAAGAGACGTCAGGACTCTATTTTAAAAACAGCTTGATTCTTATTGACTCAAATATACAACTGCAAATGTAGAGTTTAACAATGATCACAACAGTGTGTGTGTGTCTGTGTGCATATGTGTGTGTATGTACGTTTGTATTTTAATGTGTGTATAGTATGTGTGTATATGTATATATGTGTGTATGTATATGTGTATATTTGTAGAAATGTATGTGTGTGTATATATATGTGTATATGTGTGTATGTGTATATATATGTATATGTGTGTGAATTGTTATATATGTATGTGTGTATATCTGTGTGTGTATGTTTATGTATATATGCGTGTATATGTATGTGTGTATATCTGTGTGTGTATATGTTTATGTGTATATGGGTGTATATTTATGTGTGTGTGTACATGTCTATGTGTATATGTGTGTATATGTATGTGTGTGTGTATTGTGTGGTGTTATGTGTGTGTGCTGTACAGACAGTCTGTAAACCAGTGTTGTTCACTGGGTCAGTCCCAGCTGGCGGCCACTGTCAGCTGGACTGTGAAGCTCCGCCCCTTAGTACTGGCTGAGGTTGTGCCATTTGGAGATCTGACGTCGGGGGTTTTCACACACCTCCCTCCAGTGGGCGGGGCCAGAGGGGGAGGGGCTGTGCAGGCCGAGCAGCAGGCGGCCCAGCACCTCGTTCTTGGTGGTCCGGTCGAAGTCGACCACCAGGAACTCGATGGAGATCTCTGGCAGCAGCTCGGGTGGGATGTCGTAGATGAAGGACTCGTTGAACACCGGGTTCAAGGTGCCCTTCTTCACGTGCGTCTTCTTCTTGGCGATTCGCTTCCGTCCGTAGAACACGTTCACCTTCACGTACGGGTCTGAGCAGAGGAGAGGAGGTCAACACACGTCCTCATCTACACTCACTTTGAAGATTCTATATATTATCATTTTCATACACATAGAAATCTACATTTTTGTTTCTCACAAATGAACAGTGCTTCAAAAATAGAAAAAATTGAAAAAGACAGTAATAGATAATGTTTAAAAGAGTATGAAAAACCAATGATAGCAGAAGGAGTTAATTGATATTCATCTGTTTTCCCTTCAAAGAGCTTTTAATGTGAAATGCATTTTAGTCCAGACAATGTAATGATTTGCGGGGGGGATGGGAGGAGTCAGGGTGCGTGTGTATGGGGGGGGGGCTTGCAGATGGAAGTGGGAGGGGCACAGTCTGTTTATGAGCCTGATCACTTAGTGGATGTGGAACAGGTGGGGGGGGGTCTCTGACTCGTGTCCCTGTGGATGCAGAGAGTCATAGAGTCATTTTATTTTGGACAATATGTTGAGTCTGAATTCTTGGTTATCGAAGAAAATACAGTTTACTGTTCATTTAAATAATATATTCCTGAACTTGAACAGAAGTAAATAACATAATGTCTTGAATATAAGACAGACTGGTGAGAGCAACAGTCTAATTACCATATTTTACAGTGTTGGTTATATGTTGTATATTTATAATTTTTAAGCTTGAATCAGTCTTCAAAGTGTTTGTGTCTCTGAACGCTGCCACAGAGGAGATGGAGTCTCACACAAGATGAGTCCAGAGCTGAAGACAGAGAGAAACACCACCTCCTCCGTTCTCTTTCAACAAACCACAGCTTTGTGTGGTTCTCTGTTTGCACAGGGTCACATGCAGGTGGAGATGAAGCTAGCAGCACAGTCACTCACTCGCTGACAGCCCGGTGACGTCCATCTTGGGGAGGTGCCGCGCCTTCAGGACGACCACGCTGAGACGATGAGACACAGGCTGGTAGGACAGAGACGCCAGCAGCTCCCCACGAGTCTCACACTGAAACACACAGAGGAGAGAGAGTCACTGAGGGGCACGTCACTCGACCCCATCGGCTGCCTCGGTTTCTCTTACTGGACCTCACTCTGCTGGATGGTGACATCTCAACTAGTTGGTGACTTACTGAGCGGCTGTAAGAACCTCTGACAGTCAGCTCGATGGACAAAGACGAGGGGATCGGACACAAGCCGACTCTGAAGGACACCTGGTTCCAATCTTCCCCTGTGAACTGGCTCAGCTCTTCAAGAAGCTGTTACATCATCACTGGTCCTCAATGTAAACACACACAACTATTTCTTTTGTCAGGGACGTCACTGTAATAACATGGTTTAGATCTTAAATAAACCAAAACTATTGTTTGCAGTTACTAAAGTGACAAACCTATAATATCCTAATGTCCGTGGCTTCAGGTGGGAGAGGGAATCGAACCTGTGACGCTCTGAGGTGTCTACGTCTTCAGCTGGGTGAGGGTGAAGGAACCAGGATGGAACACTGTGCAGGGACCAACATCAACAGACTCAGACACATGTCTCTGAATCATCTCCACTCACCTGCATGTTCCTCTTGCTGATCTGCTGGCTCAGGTGGACTCGGCCTGTGCTCGGGTCCACGCCCTTCAGCGGCACCACCGCCTCCCCGATGACATCATCACGGGCGAACCGGTCGAAGCTGAGGACCAGGAAGTGCAGGTTGAGCTCGGGCAGCGAGCTGTAGGCCACGCCGTAGAAGGTGAAGGTCTCATCGAACAGCGGGTCCAGGGTCTTCCTCAGCACGCGGGTCTTGACACGGTGCTTCTTCTCCGGCAGGATGGTCATCTTCACGTAGGGGTCCGAGCTGCCGGCCTGCTCGTCCATGGCGGGGAGGCCCCGGGCCCCGACGATGGTCACCACCAGGGCCTTCTTGGGGAAGTTGTAGTCGACGGTGAGGCTGATGGAGCCGAGGCTCGGCTCCGGCTCGGGCTCCGAGGAGGCGGGGGTGAAGGGGGACGCCGTCTTGCTGCTGGCGGAGCTGCTGGCGGAGCTGCTGTCCAGGCAGCAGTAGTCGGCGCGGACCGGCAGCGCCCGCTCCAGCCGGGCCGGTCCGTGGCCGGGCCCCTGTCTGGCCGGGGGAACCAGGTGACTCATCTGGAGCTGCCCCGGCACATCCAGGATGTTGTTCTCAGCGTCCACCAGCACCAGGCCCCTCCCTGCCGGGGGAGCAGCGGGGGGGCCTCGCGCTCCGTCGGGCCGGTCCACCTGGCGGAGGCTGCGGACGATCCTCTTGCTGCTGCTGAGGGATTCTGGGTAAATGCTGATGCCCTTCAGCATGTGGATGAACTTGTAGGGGGGGTCCTCAGCATCGCAGTAGCGGTCTCCACGCAGCTTGTAGCGCCCGGTGGCGTGCAGGTAGCGGTGCTGACAGAAGGACCAGAGAAGAACCAGAACCACCACCACCACCACCAGAACCCCGGCTCCCAGGAAGCCCGCCAGCACCGGAGACATGGCTGAGACAGAGGAGAACTCCATGATCAAACTACAGCTCCCACAATGCAACACTGGTGAATCACTAATTGAGGATTAAAGGATGACATCAAGCTGAGTCACTGATGAAGTCATCTACTATAACAAGTGATGACATCATGTGACTCAACAGTGATGACATCACACTGCTCTCTGTCTACAACAAGAACACAGTCTCCTCCCCTTGTGAGGACCTTTGTTTGCTCACTTAACCCCCGACACACCCATCTCTCATTTGCATATTTAAACATAGAAGTTGTGTTTCATCATCACTGATGAGCTGATGAAGTTTGTTTCAAAATAAAAGTGCTTCCTAGTTTGCACTCAGATGAGGTCATGATGTGGAAAGAGCTGAGAGCAGCTGAGCTCGCTACCTAGCAACACACACACCAACAAACACACACACACCAACAAGCTCAGACATGCACAGACCAACACACACACACAACAAACACACAAACACACACCAACAAGCACAGACACGCACACACCAACACACACACACACACAACAAACACACACACACACACCAACAAGCACAGACACGCACACACCAACACATACACACTCAACAAACACACACACACACCAACAAACACAGACACGCACACACCAACACACACACACACAACAAACACACACACACCAACAAACACAGACACGCACACACCAACACACACACACTCAACAAACACACACACACACACCAACAAACACGCACACACCAACAAGAACAGACATGCACACACCAACACACACACCAACAAACACACACGCACCAACAGACACGTACACACCAACACACACTCACACCAACAAACACACACCCACACCAACAAACACACACACCAACAAGCACAGACATGCACACACCAACACACATACACACCAACAAACACACAAACACACACCAACAAACACACACACACCAACAAGCACACACACACCAAAAAGCACAGACACGCACACACCAACACACACACACACACACCAAAAAGCACAGACACGCACACACCAACACATACACACACCAACAAGAAAAGACACAATAACCCTAACCCTAACCCTAGTTTTCAAAATAAGATGGACCGAATTCAAAATAAGAACTGACAAAATAATAAACTGTCAAATCTACAGACATGACGTCACCTGGTACCCACCCTGACGGGCATGCGCACGGACGTGAAGGCCCGAGACAGAGGGAGCCAGCACGAGGACGCGCAGTTAACCGCGTTCTGTTGTTCTCATCAGTTCGATTATTGACCAATAAACAATAATCGATTAGTTTCATCACAGAATAGCGGAAGTGACGCATATGCTCTGTCCGCCATTGTCCTCTGTATTTATCAAATGTCCGATTTTTTATCTGAGGTGGAAAAATTACTAAAACAATAAAATGAAAAACTAATTAATGTGATTCCATTAAAAGCGAGAGACAGATTAATAACAACAAAAGCAGCCGATCACTAATTAATAAAAAACACAATAAATAACATTTCCGTCTGATTCCCCGGAATACACCGAGCTCCAGCTGGTAGTGAACCCGGGTTGTGTGTCCTCACAGCGGGCCTGCTTCTCACCGTAGGCGGGTCCCAGCTCCATCATGTCCGCCATTTTGAGGCTGAGGGCAGCGGGATGCGGGAGAAGGAGACGGAGCGACACCGACGGACAGATGCTGTCTCCCGGCTCGGAGCTTCACATCCAGCGGGGAAATCACCGAGCACAGGCCGCAGCTGCCGAAGCTCCAGTCCGCATAGGTCCGCTCGAAGGTCCGCAGAGGAGCCGCAGAGGAGCCGCTCGGTGCTGCTGATGGTGAGGAGGAGGATGAAGATGAGGAGGAGGATGATGAAGATGAGGATGATGATGCAGGGAGTCTGCGCGGAGCAGCTCGCGATGAGACTGGACCAAGATCGTGTCCTCACAGAGATGAGTCACTCCGACCCGAAGCGGATTCCTCACGTTTCACACAGACCAGGAAAACAGCTGATATCTGACATCATCAAAATATAATGAACTCATGATGATGTAAATATAATAAACTGGTCTGGACCTCCCCAGCACGATCAAGCCAGCGCCTGGATCTACAAGTGATAAAGCAGCAGGACTCCTCATGTGGGGATGAGACATTAATGTGATGAAGCGGGAGAAGAGGAAAGAGAAGCTCCATGTGTCACGTGACCCTGACCTTCAAGAACCACAGCAGCAGAACTAAGATCTGAGACAAACCTGGACCAGCTCTATAAACTATAACGACACCCAGACATACATATATGAAGCTGATGAATCTAATCACTGAGTCCAACTTCAGGAAGGTCTCAAGAACATCTAGATCTAGATGACCCAGAACTTCTTACTTCTAAATTCAGACTGAGCTCATTGTAATTGTCCCTAAACATCTCAGAGAAACACTGTGGGACCAGATAGTCCCCTTGGTGTTAGTCTGTCCCCAGCTGCACTGTGAGGAACCTTCAGTTAGGACCACGTGACCCACATCTAGAACAAGTCTCTAGGGCATCTTCCTTCCACCTGCACAGTATCATGAACATTAGGAACAGCCTGTCTCAGAAGGAAGCCAAGAAACTCGTCCATTAGTTCCCTCTAGAGTGGATCAGTGTGAGTCTTTATTAACAGGACGTCCCAGTGAGTCTGTGAGAAGCCTCCAGTTGGTCCAAGATGCTGCAGCACGAGAGCTGAGAGGAACCTGATGAGATCATCTCACTGCTCTGAGCTTCTCTGGCTCCCTGTGAAACTCTGAATATCAAGATCCTGCTCCTCACATAGAAAGATCTGAACAATCAAACCCTTCATATATCAGAGAGCTCATAACACTGGACTGTCCTAATATCAATCAATCAATCAAATTTGATTTGTATAGCCCATATTCACAAATTACATTCATCTCATAGGGCTTTAACAGGGTGTGGCATCCTCTGTCCTTAACCCTCAGCAAGAGTGAGGACAAAACTACTAAAAACCCTTTTAACAGGTAAAAATAAGTAGAAACCTCAGAGAGAGCCACATGTGAGGGATCCCTCTCCCAGGACGGACAGAAGTGCAATAGATGCCACGTGTAGAAAACATTCATCATTAAAGTCTTTAGCGGCATTGATGCAGTCCCGCTGCAATCACAGTCCATGGTCAGCAACCAGCAGAACCACGATCCAGCATCCAGACCAGAGGCCACTCCAGTCCTCAGTCACCGTCCAGCCGCCCACCAGGACCCACCACGGCCACCAGACCCACCAGGACCCACCAGGACCCACCACGAGCCATCGCCGCGGCCCTGGTCCACCTCCTTTACCCAGTGCCAACGCGACACAGGGTCCGCCACCAGCACCACGATCAGCCCACACGACACAGAATCCACCACACTGGGTCCACCACTGCGACCCCCGATGCGCGATCCACAAACAGCAATCCATGGTGCGGCCACAGAGGCCCTGGATCTGCGGGTGTTAAAGCAAAGGGACCCCGGGGAAGTTAGTGATGGAGAAGAGGAAGGAGAAGCTGGAAAAAGAAGCTCCGTGTGTCATATGTCATTAAATAGAGCAAGTTACGTTCTGCCTCACTAATTAACTCTAACTATAAGCTTTATCAAAAAGAAAGGTTTTGAGCCTACTCTTAAACAAACAGATGGTGTCTGCCTCCCGAACTGAAAGTGGTAGATTATTCCACAAGTGAGGGGCTTGATGGCTAAAAGCTCTGGCTCCTCCTCTACTACAGTGTAGCGAAGCTAATACTGGAGAAAT
Organism: Pseudopleuronectes americanus; assembly: GCA_038501795.1. Lineage (NCBI taxonomy): Eukaryota > Metazoa > Chordata > Actinopteri > Pleuronectiformes > Pleuronectidae > Pseudopleuronectes > Pseudopleuronectes americanus. Next base: position 99,564 of record CM076722.1, read on the forward strand.
GTGCTCTCTTTTCTTTGTTCTTGTCAGGACACGTGCTGCAGCATTTTGGACAAGCTGTAGAGTCTTTAACGACTTACTGCTGGAGCCTGATAATAATGAGTTACAATAGTCCAGTCTCCATGTAACGAAGGCGTGGACTAGTTTTTCTGCATCTTTTTGCGAAAGGACATGCCTGATTTTTGAGATATTACGCAAGTGGAAAAAGGCAGTCCGAGAAATTTGTTTTAAGTGACTATTAAAAGATAAATCAGGATCGAAGATCACTCCCAAGTTCCTGACTGTTTCGTTGGAAGCAAGGGCAATGTCGTCTAGCGCAGCTATATCATTAGATAATTTATCTCTAAGGTGTTTGGGGCCAAGTATTATAACCTCTGTTTTGTCTGAGTTTAATAAGAGAAAATTGCGGGTCATCCAGGTTTTTATGTCCTTGAGACATGCTCGAAGTTTAGTTAATTGATTACTTTGTTCAGGTTTTATTGACAAGTATAACTGGGTGTCATCCGCATAGCAGTGGAAATTTACCGAGTGTGTCCTGATAATGTTTCCTAGTGGAAGCATATATAATGAGAATAAAATTGGGCCGAGTAATAGATCACTGCTCTCCCAAAACACAGGTTCTCTGGTGGTTCTAGAGTCTAATAGCAGAACAGGTGGTAGAACCTTCAGCTCCCAGGCTCCTCTCCTGTGGAACCAGTTCCCACTCTGGGTTCTACAGTCTGACACCATCTCTACATGTAAGGTTAAACTCAAAAGGTTCATCTTTGATAAAGTTTATAGTTCTGGATCAGGTCCTTAATGCAGGTATCTCTGACTCGAGAGCAGTTGGATAACAACAATTATTATTATTCAAAACGTTTGGTCTTGTCTGTTAACATCGATGACTACTGATGATGTAATGGCTTCTTGAAGGGCTGTGCCAACTCGTAGGGGAAGATTTCAATCACTAGCCCTAGTCGATTTGTTTCAAGGGGCAAGATGTCCCTTGAAAACAAGGGGCAGGGTGAAATGGGATTGAGCCTTAAACAGGTTAGCTCTAAACGGGTGTTAACATGTCAAAAGTTGAAACACACCCACTCATTAAACACAAACCGGTTCAGTGAGCTTTTGTGATCCGGTCGGTACAGTGTGTGAACAGTCAGTAGTGAGCGTCTCAGACAGGTGAGTGCAAGTCGCTTCCTTCAATATGAAGAATGTGGCTTTGTTTCACAGGTTCTCTCTCTAAATGCTACTTTGTTTTTCGTGTGTTAGTTTAGAATCTCATATAAACTCAACTTGTCTCCTCAGGTGTAATCATGTCGGACTCTAGAACTGCAGAAGATGTCATAGTCGCCCTTCAGTCGTGCAAGAGTTCTGATGCGAGAGATACAGCTCAGTTCTACAACACGTGGGCCAAGAACTACGACGCAGTGAGTTTAAAGCAGTGATTCTCAACTTGTGGGTTCCGTGTTCAATGGGTCGGCCTTTACCTGGGCACAGAACAATTTTAAGAATATCCTGTGCTTTTATTTTGAAGGGGATTTTTAATGCAGCGGATTGCCGTCTATTCACACACCTTAACAGTATGTGGCGTTTATGCCTTGTAATGCTAATAGAAACCCATATTTTCACAGTACAGTATTCTCAGCTAAAGCTACATCATCTCATTATTTTAACTCTTTACTTCTCAGTAGTTGGACTTATTTATTTCCTGTTTGTGTATGACAGCACCGTTGAGTCTGTTAAAAAAGGCTGAAGTTGCTGAATTGTTATGTCTGTTGTATTAGCTTGTATCCTTCAGATGCACTTTTTGGTTTTTAATTATAATGCAGCTAATTGAGTGTAAAAGGGAATATTTCCCGCTCTAGCATCGCCATCTGCTGGTCATTTTGGTTTATCATTAAACTTGTTTTATTGTGTTGGCATATTGTGATATTCTGTATTATCTCAGGCTCAAACTGCTCCATCTTTTCATTAAATAAATTTGAGAAGTGGAACATTTTCCTTGCTTGTCGGTAAGGGGTGATGGGGGGACCCGAACCCAAACCAGTTGAGAACCACTTGTTTAAAGAACATTGTGATCAGCTGGTTTCGCTCCCCCCTAGTGGGCAACAAACTGAAGTGCAGCTACAGGGACAGGGCCTCAGGATCAGTGCTGCTTCAGACGTCAGCCAGCTGCTGTAACATCTGGAACTGACCATGTGTTTGTTGAACAGGACATCTCTCTGTTGAGCTGCAGAGCTCCACATCTGGCTGTAGATTTACTGTCTGAGAACTTCACTGGGAGTCCTGGAGATGTTCTGGTTCTGGACGTGGCCTGTGGAACCGGATTGGTCGCTAAACTGGTAAGATTCTGGTGACAAAACAGCCTCAAGAGGACCGTCCTCAGAATCTGAACACGTGTTGTGTTGAAGTCTCATCAGGTGTTGATGTTGCTCATCTTGTTGTTGTGAGTCCAGATGTTTGAACTAGGCTTCAGACACTTTGTGGGAGTGGACTGCAGTAAAGGAATGCTGGAACTAGCTGCTGAGACCGGACTCTATCAGGACCTGAACCTGGCTTTACTGGGAACAGACCCACTGCCTGCACAGACTGGTACACTACACACACTCTATAAACTCTATATACACAATACACAAACTGTGTGCACTCTATATACAAACTGTACACACTGTACATATGGTACACACAGTATACACAGTGTACATGCTGTACACACTTATACACTCTATATACACACTGTACACACACTGTACATACTGTATACACTATATATAAGCACTGTACAGACACTACTCACACTGCACACACACTGCACACACTGTACGCACTGTACGCACACTGCACCTGTATGAAGTATTCTGCATCATTAACATGCTGAAACATAAAGTTGTGCTGTGTAGAAACCGAACTGCTCTTCCTGCCTCAGGTGTGTTCGATGTGGTGATCGTCGCCGGGGGTCTTTGTGCTGGTTTCGCTCCGGTCAGTGTTGTGAGAGAACTCTGGCATGCTGCCAAACCAGGTGAGCAGCTCCCAGTCTTCAGTGAGCAGTAGAACTAGTGTGGTTTGCAATGCAGATGAATCAGGCAGGTTGTTTAGTGCATCTACTTCTTTATTCCAGAGCTTGGTTGTTCAGCTTGAGAACAGGACTGATTCCTTTCATGCTTTTACTCTGAACTCTTCACTCACACTCAGACAGTTGCTGCTTCTGCTCAATCTGTTTGCTTGCACTTGATATTTTGTTGTTTGCGATGTCCTGCGCTCCCACCTCAGCTCTACTCCTCACGCTCCTGCTGCTTCTGTGCATGTGAAACATTTGCTCCTTTTTAGTGCAATAAGTCTGTGTAGCTCTACAACCAATAGAATGTCAGGTGTAGTGATGATGACTGAAATTCCCACGCATTCGTTGGGGTTACTTTTGTAGTTAGTGCTGTTCCCTAAAATACAAAAGGAAACTAGAGAGGGTGTCGTTTCATAGTTTTTAGCATCAGTGTTCACATAACGTTAAAACCTTGAGATCCATGTTGACAGAGATATGCCAGAGTCTTCAAACACACCGACATGAAGCGGGTGTAATAATAAAGCTGTGGAAGGTGGGAGTGAATAAACCTGGTTAAAGTTACCGAACAGGACATAAACGATGAGGGCGGGACAATTTACTTGTCATCACTACACCTGACAGTATATCTGAGTGCAGGCGAACAGTTTGAGCAAACCAGAGGCTGTTTGGGTGTAGGTGACAGGTTTTAGTAAAAGCATGAAATTAAAAACCCAGTTGTTGGGATGGTGACCTGCCGAGATGAAAACCTTCAGACAAAACTTCAGAAAGTTGTTCTTTGTTTGCAGGAGCCCTGGTTTGTATGGCAAGAGGCAACCACACAGAAACACAAGCAAAGCAATACAAGGAGGATCTGGAGAGGGAGCTGCAGCTGATGGAGGACGAGGGGCTGTGGAGTCGAGTCGGACTGAAACAAGCAGACAAATACATGCGAAGCTCAAACCTGAGTCCTGACAGAGACGAGGACAACGTGAAGGAGAAGCTGTTCATCAGCGGGACCATTTATCTGTACAAGAAATCCAGCTGTTAAACTCCAGTTTGAATAAAATGCAAAAAAGAGGTTGAGTTACAAAAACGTTTATCATTCTTAATCAGATGCAACTTAATTATACATAATTGGTTTATTTTAAATGTGATGAACCTGATTTATTATCAGCTGCTACTTCAACATGCAGCACACTGTGATGAGCCAAGCCTGGCCCTTTGAGAAGGTGGCCTAGTGGGTATTTGTGTATGTATAGTAATGTGTGTGTTGCTGCCGATGCAGGTGCTATTGTGGTTAGTTCAGGGAACCTGTCGATATCCTCTAACTTTGCAGGACCTGATCTCATCAGAATCAGAATCAGAATTCTTTTTATTGCCATGTATATTTGCACATACAGGAAATTGACTTGGTGTGGTTGGTGCACTTTACAAACAACAATATAAAAATATAAAAACAACATAAAAGACAACAATATCGAACGATATAAACAACATCGAACAATATTAGCAGCAATATAAAAAAAAACAACAATATATACAGTAAAAGAGTAACGTGCAGTTTTAAGGTGCAGAGATTGTTTATAGTGCCAGTCATCAATGAGAGGCAAAGGATGTGCATCTGGGACAGTTACAGCATCAGCATTCCAGAACTCAGTGCAGAACCTGGGGCTTCCATCAGACTTGGTTTCTAGACCAGGGGAACTCCAGGAACAGTTAGCTCTAGAGCTACAAGTGACAGTTAGCTTTACAGCTACATGTGACTATTAGCTCTAGAGCTACACGTGACTATTAGCTCTAGAGCTACATGTGTCAGGATTTCAATATTGAAGCTGTTACTTAAATTCTGTTTTCTCTTATTGCTGTAACAAGTGAATTTCCCCATTGTGTGGATAAATAAAGAAATCTAATCTAATAGTCTGTGTCTGACTGAACTCTAAATAAATACAGATAGAAGCATTTCAAATTATAGCTGTACTCTTAACAATAAAGATAGAAGCAGTTTGAGCCAGAAAAATGTCCTTCACACAAATGATTTAATAACAACCTTTTCCTTCCTGGTGTTTAATCCTGACATTAGAATGTGTGTGTCACATTGTTGTTAAAGGCCGGTGCATGCTACTGCAACTTCGTCTGCGGCTTGTCACTCCGCTGTGGTGCAGGACTCTGTCATTCATGCTTATCCAAGCGTTGCGCGTGTTCACCGTCAGACCACTAGGCGGAGTAACGTGTTTTGTTGAATATGACTTCTTTCTTCTTCGTTGACTGTTTATTTACATCACCACTGCGGCTCCTCAGATCCTTTTTCTGTTGGACAAATCCTCCAGTCAGTGACGGGTTATACAAGCGGTCATACTTTCAGATCTCTTCTATTTGGTTCATATTCGTTCTTCTTAATCTTCCGTTGTTTCTGCCGGTGTTATGGGGCATGAAACTGGAAATGCTCATCCATAACTGTCTGGTTTGGATCGGCCACCGAACTGGATAAGAATAGACTCCAACGGACAGTCAGGTCTGCAGGAAAGATCATCGGTGCCAACCTGCCCACCAACCAGGAACTGTACACATCCAGAGTCAGGAATCGGGCAGGGAAGATCACTGCAGACCCCTCACACCCTGGACACCATCTTTTCAAACTCCTCCCCTCTGGTAGGCGCTACAGAGCTCTGTTCACAAAAACCTCCAGACACAAAAACTGTTTCTTCCCCCTTGCAGTCTCACTCCTGAACAGCCAACCCACTGGGGCCCTGTGCAATAACTCTGGACCTTTATAATTTGTTATTATTATATAATAATCACTGTACAGTTACTCCCATCATTAAACTATATTATATATAATATATATTATAATTATATTTAATTATGTTTACCATTTCACCCTCACTGTATAACTGTAACTGTAATACGCACACCTGCACTTCTTTTCTTAGACCGTCGCACTGTTCGGACTGTTTGTATTGTTTTGTTTGTTTTGTTTGTTTTGTGATGTGTATTCTGTGTAAACAACTGAGAGCCACTTTACCGAGTCAAATTCCCTGTTTGTGCAAACTTACTTGGCCAATAAACCTGATTCTGATTCTGAAAGGAAGTAGTTAGCAGACCAATCACAGCCTTGCGGGCTGGTGGAGGCTTGCGGAGCTTTGTCTATAAGAAGGGATACATGAGCACGTGGGGGGGGGCCGGAGGGGCTCTTGCGCTTACGGGCCGTGAAAACGCAGAAGCATGCGCCGGCCTTAAGTCTCACACCTGTCTTGATAAAAGATCTGCTAAGAGCTGCTGCCTGTTTTGAAGACTGTGAATTTGTGAAATTCAATATACTGTATTTTAACCTGTTCTCATTTCTAACTTTTACATATTAAAGCGTAGTTCCCTAAGATTAATTTAACCTCACGTACAGTTCAATCAGATTGTTTTAAAAGGTTAAAATGAGAAGTTTATCTCACAAGTCAGAAACACCCGTTTCCTGAAAATAATACAATAAATTTCAAACATCATACTGTTTTTATTTTTGTCTAGGAGCTCTCACAGAAAAACCGCATTTTATTTTGGAAATAACCGGAAATGAGTTTCTCTGCCGGGTGAAGAGTAGTGTGTGGGTTCAAGATGGCGGCGCCGGATGAGTTGTTTTGCTGGGAAGGAGACTGGGGTCTGCCGTCCGTCAGCTCCGACTGCCTGGTGGTGCTGGTGAGTGGACCCGACCCGACCGGACCCGAACTGAGTCGAACTGACCCGAGCGGAACCGAACTGATATGAACTGTACTTAAGAACTGAAGTAGATACACACTCACACACACACTGACACACGCAAACTGTGACCGACACTGACACTGACACACACTCACACACACACTGACACGAGCAAACTGTGACCGACACTCACACACACACTGACACACACACACACACACACACAATGACACATGATAAACATTGATAGAATATAAACGCGCTGAGAGGTCATGATTTACAGCTGCTGACTCATGATTGGTTCAGAGCGTATATAGGCTCCACCCCACAGTCACTGCTGCACTGACCGAACACTTCCACAAGAGGGCAGCGTTGGTATCTGAGCTGCATTAGCTTCATTGTGTTCTTGGTTATTTTCAGTAACAGTAGATCAGGATTTGATTATTGATCAGCTCGGCTGTGAAGCCTTGTGCTGCCTGCAGGTGAAAGCATGTTAGTGAGTTAGCGCCTCCTGGTGGCGGTGGCCTGGTTCTGGCCTCAGTGCTCATACTGTTAAACTGTGGAGGAGCGAGTGGACATTTTGTCTCTTTAGTTTGTCTTTGCTCTCCCAGCTTTAGCTTGTGACCTGAGCTAACGTGTCTTGTGTGTCGCTGATTTAGATTTAACCGTCATTTGTGTTTCTTCTCTCTTGTGTTGTTTATTTAGAGATTTGTCATCATTCTTTAACGTCTCAGTTTTCAAGCTATTATGTCGACAGTCACTTTTATTCTTTTCATCATTCTAAAGTCCAAAAAACCTATTATTCGAATTTTTAACAACCTGTTTGAATTAATAGCACATGTAAATGTCTGAAGGAGTTTACCTCGTATTTCCAGCAGTAGGGGTGCAACGATTAGTCGACGCCGTCGACAAAATTCGATGACAAAAATAGTCGCCGACGGATATACTCGTCGATGAGTCGTTGGTTACGTCATAGCGCGTGTTTTTCGTGCCGTGCAGCTGAACGTTGTTTTACCGGAGGTGCTGATGGAAACAGCTGAGGAGTGAGCCATCTCGCTTCCTTCCTATCTCAGAAAGTCGCACATGTGCAGTAGTGACAAAACATTGACCAATGGCGGCGTCCGCTGCAACAGCGTCGCGCACCAGGAGGTCAATAGTTCGGGAGAACGTCACCCTCAACATGGCCCGAAAATAACTACGTGCGCGTGGACCGGACCCGCTGTACACTGGTCCGCTCGGCGGACACGCGCATGTGAGGAGGAGGTTTGACATCGTAACGTAAACGATGCGGACTCGCCTCGGTAAGATAGCCTGTTAGCTAGCTTGCTAAATACACTACATACCTGTGCGCAGGATTCTAGAATCCATTACCAAAAATATGGTTTAAACTTTTTTTTAACGAGTTTAAAAGCGTAATGTTATCATACTGCCTGACAAACGTCTTTTTTAATTACAATTATTTAGTCCAAAGAAGACGGTTTCGTTTGTTGGTGTTTTTATTGCTGCTACTTTCCCTGTCCTTTTTGTTAACAGGAAAAATGGATACTTGAAATTGAATATATATTAGTATCAGCATTTTGCCAGATTTTTCTTTGCTTTTGTGTCAACAGTACATTAATATGCAGCAAAGTTTATTAAAATACTTTTTTTTGCATTAAGTATTAATCTTGATTGTTTTTATTTTCAGTCGTCACATGCCTCTAACAACCTCAAGCTAAATTTAAAAGCTGTTGGCTAAATAAGAGCAATTGAGAATTTGTGTCACTCATAATCCGATTAGTCGAATATTCGTTTCAATAATCAATGACTAATCGACTATTGTAATAGTCGTTAGTTGCAGCCCTATCCAGCAGGTGGCGCTCACTAGTGAAAACGTTTAAACAAATTTAGTGTCAAATTTAGTCAAACTTGATTTTCACTGTCGGGCTTTTCAAAATAAGAGCCCTCTGTAAGACTCTTCATTTATACAGGTGTTTTATGGCCTTAATGATAAGTTACACTGACAGCTGCTGTCTCAGCTTGTTCAAGATACACAACACGTTCCCGTGGCAACCAGGGTGTTTGAGGATGTCGGTGCAGATGCAGGATAACACCTCACTTCCTGTTATATTCATTCTCAGTGTCTGTTCACATGTAGCTGTCGTTCTGTGTGTAGATGTGGACAGACTCCTTTCACACCTGCTCATCTCAAATCAAATCAAATCAAAGATGACACGTCATCGGAGCAGTGAACTTCTTGTGACCTGGCAGGCAGCATCTACACAGTAGAGAGGCTTTTTACAAAATTAAAGAAAAATGACATTAGTGAGAAAGACCTGAGAGAGACACAAGGGCGGAACAACAGTGACGAAGGGCGTACTTGTAGAATGTGTTTTTGTACTAATCTTTGTTGGATTAATGGGATATTTTTGTTTGTACTTCAGTAAATACATTTTTGTACTTGTGGGATTTATTTATTTGTACATTTGAAATGTGGAAGGCCGTTTGTATCTGCAGCATCATTTATTAGAAATATGTAGTGTGTTTGTTGGTTGTGTGTGTTTTGTATTTGCAAACCAAACAGTTGTTTGTGTGAACATCACTGTGCTCACAACAGAAAGCAGCTGAAACGTCATGTGATCAGACTCTGATAAAGAGTATAGTCCATGGTCTTTATATACGTTTGATATGTTTCAGCACCTGCTGGAGACGTGAAACAGATAAAACGGAGGAAACTCTGGACTCAGACTGAAGCATAGTGTGGTTTTCTGTCATCAAGTGTGTGTTGGTTATTTTGTGCGAGTATTCTGTGTTTGTGGTGTAATGTTTTGGAATGTTTTGTGTCTTTAGGCCTACGCTCAGTTCGCAGGAGCTCCCCTCAAACTTAAGAAGATGTCCAACCCCTGGAGGAGTCCCGGCGGTGAGTTCCATCTCCGCTCACACATTCAGGATCAATTTCCCATAATTCTCTCTGTCACATGTCGACTCTGCTCCCTCAGGTTCACTTCCTGCTCTGAGGACCAATCAAAAAGAAAGTCTGTCCAGACCGTCTGAAATCATCATACACCTGAGGAAACAGGTAAACTTGTTCTATTCAGAGCTTTGCTAGAAGAGAGCCTGTGACCCAGCGACTGCTAAATGTAAGACTCTTGAGTCTTGCATCTTGAAACACCTGAACATTTGTCAGGGCTGGATTCCACCACGATGATGACCTGAAGAAAATGAATTTAACTTTGTTGAAGACACAGATGGACGCTCACTGTGGTTCCTCAGAGGAACAGAGTGGTGGAGACAGAGTGTGATCCAAAAGTCATTGTGAGTTTAATTTTGGAGGTCAGAGGTCAGCAGTGGAGGTCATATGACCTCTCAGGCTAATTGAAGAGCATACGGTGAGGGGCGGAGCCTGTAGAGCAGCAGGAGGCGGGACCTGACGTATAAACTTTGCTGTGGAAAGATCAGTGTTGTTTAGAGGTCATCCGTGTGTGTGTGTGTGTGTGTGTGTGTGTGTGTGTGTGTGTGTGTGTGTGTGTGTGTGTGTGTGTGTGTGTGTGTGTGTGTGTGTGTGTGTGTGTGTGTGTGTGTGTGTGTGTGTGTGTGTGTGTGTGTGTGTGTGTGTGTGTGTGTGTGTGTGTGTGTGTGTGTGTGTGTGTGTGTGTGTGTGTGTGTGTGTGTGTGTGTGTGTGTGTGTGTGTGTGTGTGTGTGTGTGTGTGTGTGTGTGTGTGTGTGTGTGTGTGTGTGTGTGTGTGTGTGTGTGTGTGTGTGTGTGTGTGTGTGTGTGTGTGTGTGTGTGTGTGTGTGTGTGTGTGTGTGTGTGTGTGGAGGCACCTTCCATCAGAGCTGATAATTATCTTTTTTTAATTTAACATTTATTTGATGTGTTACATTGTTTTTCTTCGAATGGATGAATCGTTCTCATGACACAATTGCCAGTTAGATATTTTCCAGCTCACGTGTAGAGGATGGATTATTTGCTGAAGGACAGAGCGTGTGTGTTCATGTGGACGTCAGCGCTCTGAAGCTCCTTGTTCCGATGATCTGAGCCAACTGCTGGAGCTGCAGCTGGAACACATTAGCCAGTGTGCTGCTGCGGTAGGTCGGGGAGGAACCACAGCCAGAAAGAGCTGCTGAAGAAGCCTTCACGCTCAGCTGCAGATTGTCTTTTCTTCAGTCACATGTCGTTCTCCCTCTTCATGTTTCCTCCTCACGCGTCACATGTTCATTTTCTGTTTTTTCTCTTCACTTTTATTCTAGACATACAGATGAACCATATGTAAAGACAATGCTTCTCCTCTTCCTCACAATATCCGTGGCATTGAGGTCCCGCCCATACACGCTCTTGTGATAACATCTTTGACAAACATTTCTTTAACGTGAGTTGTGACTTTCAGAAGTTTAACGCAGACTTCGATCTGTCGGCGAAGGAGGGAGCTGACAGTCTGGCGTTCATCTCCCTGATGGAGGAGAAGCTGACGCCTGCTCTGGTGAGACGCTCGCCTGGTGTTCAACTGTTTGGATCTAAAACGCCTCCTATATTTGATTCAAATCTGTAATTTGATTCTTTTGTAGATTTACACGTTCTGGGTGGAACCAAAGAACTACGTGGATGTGACCCGCCGCTGGTACGCAGAGCACCTGCCCTTCCCTCTGAACTTCTTCCTGCCCGGACGGATGCAGCGGCAGCAGCTGGAGAAACTGCGACTGCTGCGAGGAGAAGAGATCCTGGAGGCCGGAGAGGAGCTGGAGAAGGAGGTGAGGCGATTCTCACCTGAAACTCTACTGCCTGAGACACGAGCTGCAGTGAAGCGCTCACTGAATCACTGGGAGCAGTGACATACAACACGACCTGATGGGTTCCATGTGTTTCCAGGCCGAGCCTTCAAGTGGTCGGAACGTTTACAGGCAAAGGAAAAAACTCCTCAGTGGTTCTCTCTGTTGGAAAACTGCTCGTAGGGAACAAAGCTTCCACTTTGGAAAAGGTCAAAGGTCAGGGAGCGTTAAAGGGAAGGTCATTAAAGTCGACAGTTTGTAAATCATTCAAACAACCTGACGTGATTCTGTTCAGAAAACAAAAGCAGCTTCTCAACAACCATCAACGTGACGAAGGATGAAGAAAAAGATTTAATCGTTCTAAACTCTACAAAGAGAGAAGAACTAGAAGAACAGCTGATATGTAGGAGCTATTCAGTAGTGAATACAAGCAAAATAATATATATCAATTTGAAATAAAACATTAATATAAACTAGAAAATTCCTCCTGCTGAGAAATAGAGTTTGTGTGTGTGTGTCCTGGAAACACACACTCGAAAAGATAAAGGTACGCACTACATTTTAAGGAACAAACGCACTTCCAAGTGCGTTTGTTCCTTAAAATGTTTTTTTTTAAAGTGTTTGAACAGATAATTAAACAAATCAAATTGCCGCCCGGCTGGTTCTCATATTTCCTTTGTGCCGGTTGTTTTTCAGTTGTACCGTGATGCTACCGAATGTATGAACCTGCTGTCCCAACGACTCGGCTCACACAAGTTCTTCTTCGGAGACTCGTAAGTTGTTCTGGTGTCTTACTCTTCCTAACCAGCAGGGCGGCGCCACCTTAGTCGCTAACATCAAAGGAGACAGGATGTTTTTCATTGTTTGTTTCCTGTGATGTTTAAAATAGTTAAAGGTCTGGAAAGTTTCTGGAGGAAACTTCCTCATCATCATGATGTCACATTTTGTGACTATTGATTGTGTAGACTAGGTGCTAAGCTAGCTGCTATGTATTATGCATATTTATATATAAATATAATTGACACATACGAAAAGCGGCTGACCAATCACAACAGAGTTGAGCAGCTGACCAATCAGAGCGGACAGGAAGCAGGTGTTAGCGATGAACAGTCTGAGAAACGGATCTGAACATTAGAGCATGAAAACATTTCAAAATGAGCAACGTGATGACAGGATCAAATCAAATCAGATCAAATCAAATCAAATCAGATCAAATCAAATCAAATCAGATCAAATCAAATCAAATCAGATCAAATCAAATCAGATCAAATCAAATCAGATCAAATCAGATCAAATCAAATCAAATCAAATCAAACTTTATTGTCACATGCACCAATGACAGCGTCATCGGAGCAGTGAAATTCTTATGACCTGGCAGGCAGCATCTACGCAGTAGGCGACTTTACAAAATGAAAAAAAAATAACATACTATGTAACATAACATATAACATTGTAACATATAGCACAGTCAAGTGAATATTAAATTAAGTAATATGAATATATGTATAGCATATAAGATTCTCAGCGAGTTGTTTGTTCAGATCTTAGTTGTTCTCAGTATCGTTGAAGCGGCTGCGTGTCGTCTGCAGGCCGTCGTCTCTGGACGCCTTCGTGTTCGGTCACCTGGCGCCGGTCCTGAAGTCCAAACTGCCCAATGGGAAACTGCAGCAGCATCTGAAGTCACTGGAAAACCTGAGCAGCTTTTGCATCAACATCCTGCTGCTCTACTTCCCCCGAGACGACCGAGGTGAGTGTGACCAGGCTCCCGCTGGCCCTTTCACAATGAAATGCTGCATTTGTCAACCAAAGCCACAGTAACAGAAATAACAGCGTGTGACCTCACTGATGTCCTAGGACAGATGTTTGTGTGCTCCCAGATGTTTCACACTGCTGACGTCCTCAATGTTATATTTTAGAGAGCTCCAATCAGAAGATGGCGTCTCAGCCCGAAGGTGGAGACTACGACCACGTCCCCAACAAGCGGAGGAAGCAGTTCCTGTCGGCTCTGGTGGCTCTGGGCGCCATGCTGGGCTACGCCCTCCTGACCGGCATGGTGTCCATCCAACACGTCCAGCAGGAGGCGCTGGAGGAGCCGCCGGACCTGCAGACCATCGGGTCCCAAGACCGCGAGGAGGAGGGAGACGGGTGATGAAGGACGGAGGTTGAGATCAAGATGTTTGACAGGAGACAGATTCTCATCCTGGACGAATGTGAATTAATTAACGATGATTCTGTGATTCTTGAAGAAACAGTCACTTTGGTCATTTTCTCTTTTCAACTGTTACATTTTTTAATTTGATCCAAAAGGGGATCGACTTTTGGTTTAGATTAAAACCTTCCTTTTGATCCCATCAACGATGAAAATCACAATTTCTAATTTTCTTCCTTTAACAGAATAAAAATATCAAACAATAAATGTTTTCATAAAATAAAACGTTTCCTCAGCTTTATCATCTGATGGTGAGCTGAATGGTTTTCATGGCGTCAGATAAGATCCACAACGAGGAGGAGATGAAGCAGATGAGGATCCACGACGTGTCAGTGAAGTAGTTAAAACATCTCCAATCTTCTTGAAGATGTTCACCATGATGAAGCTCCTGGCTCCATGTCAGAACCTTGGAACCTAAAGAAGGATCTACAGGTTCTTTACGAGGTTCCAGAGGTTCATTAGAAGGTTGTCATGGTGACTGAGGAGGTTCTTCAGGTTCTATTAGAATTTCATTGGATTTTTCAGAGGCTCTAATGAGTCAGACTTAGAAGCACACACACACACACACACTAACACACACTCTTCCTGAGTAGGTCTTGGCCCTGGAGACGTTCAGCTGCACATGACGCCATCGTACAGGAATGTGTCTGTGTTGAGGCCCCCCCCCGCCCCACCTGCTGTTAAAACAGGTTTCCACGGCAACGCTCCAGAATGAGAAGCAAACAGTGAAGTGTGAGACGACACAGGAAACTACAGCAGAGTTTAAACTACACACAGACACACACTCATTGTGCTTATTTCAGACCACATACAACAATATAAACCTATGTTTTTAAATAAACTGACATTTACTAAGTCTTTAATAACGGAATTCTGTGCTTTTATCTCATTTTTCAAACTTATGGAGCCGAAAGAAACAAACATTTATACATACATATTCATACCTATTTAAACAAGCTAACCCTTCTCAAACATACACGATGTGTATTTCCACGTTTGGTTTAAGAGACGCAGTCTCTGGATCTTTGTTTGTTTTTGATATTGTTAGATTTTCTTTGTGCAGAGTTGAAGTCAATCAAACATTTTAGGTAAAATAACTGAATGAAAGTATCGTTGTGTGTTTAGAAGATGAGATTGTGTGTTTGACACATGTTCCCTCTCCTATGAATGGGGACCCTCGCAGCAGGGCTGATCCCAGGTCAGTCGCTGACCCTTCGATGGGTCACAGCAGGGCTGATCCCAGGTCAGTCGCTGACCCTTCGATGGGTCACAGCAGGGCTGATCCCAGGTCAGTCGCTGACCCTTCGATGGGTCACAGCAGGGCTGATCCCAGGTCAGTCGCTGACCTGGGATCAGGTGATGGATAAAGCTTCAGCTCTCTGACAGAGAAATGTTTGACTAAAAAGAATAAAATCGAATAATTGAAGTAATTACAGTGACACCATATTGACGTCACGGTAAACTTCTTCCTATCATTCATCTTGTGTGTGTGCGTTTACTTTCAGTCGCGCGCTCTCAGCTAATAACTGCACGCGCACGAGCCCTGTGGAGGAGCGCGCGCCAGCAGCAGTCACTCGGTCCCGGACTCAGCTGCTGCTCGGTCGACTCGTCTCCGGTTCTCCGGTTCTGCTGAGCTCGTCCCCGTGGTTCTCCGGTTCTGCTGAGCTCGTCCCCGGTGGTTCTCCGGTTCTGCTGAGCTCGTCCCCGGTGGTTCTCCGGTTCTGCTGAGCTCGTCCCCGGTGGTTCTCCGGTTCCTCTCGTCATGCTCCCGGTGCTTCTGTCCCTCTTGTGCGTCCCTCTCGTCTCTGGAGTTCTGGTCTCACCGGACGTTCAAGGTACTGACACCGAACCCGTACTACGTTACAGTAACGAAGTACGTGGAGAAGTATTGCGTGCGCGAGTCCCTTATGTGAGAACTTAAGTTTGAATCGATCACTGGTCGATCCTTCGACGATCGATGAATGGATTTGATTGACAGCCGAGGCGCGGGAAACATCTGTTTTGATTTTAGTATTGGGACAGCTGGTCTGACGTCACAGCTGACCTATGGTCCTAATCTTGAATATGATTGGTCCTTGTGTTGTGACGTTTGATCTGCAGCTTTGCCATCATCCATCATCAATAACATAATTGATCTGTGATCAGTTCAGCTGCTGCAGGTCAGAGGTCGTCCTGTGTCTCTTACCTGTAACCATAGCAACAATGAGTAAACAAAAAGGGTCTGTGTGTTGCGTTGTCACAGTGACGCCGACATCAATGATTCGTCGATAGATTCATTGAGAAAACAAAAGCAGCTGCTCATCACATGACTCGTCTCCCTATCACATGACTTGTGTCCCTCAGTGATCGACGTGTTGGGTCTTCAGGACTCGAGACAGAGCGCGGCCGCCGTGGAGAAGCTGGCGGCGGCGTGGAGCTCGCTCAGCGACGTGTACGTGGTCGCCACGCTGCGGCTGCCGGCGAAGCTGGGTGGAGTCCTGCTGGGTCTCTACAGCAAACAGGACAACAGGAAGTACCTCGAGCTCGCCGTCATGGGAAAAATCAATAAAGGTCATTCAAAATGTTTTTATTCAAATGTCTCCAAAGAGACAAAACACTTCAATGTGCATGACAACAGTGACGAGGATTAAGGGGGGGAAGGAAGAGCTCTGTGGAGCCCTCTACAGGAATCCTTCAGTAACACGTGTTTTCTGATTGGTCGTCACTCTTCTTCTCTTCCATAGTCCTGGTGCGTTACGTCCGAGCCGATGGGAAGCTCCACACGGTCAACCTGCAGAACGCCAACCTGGCTGACGGGCGGACGCACTCCATCATCCTGAGACTCGGAGGTCTTCACCGCGACAACATGAACATGGAGCTGTACGTCAACTGCCGATTGGCCGATTCCAGCCAGGGTCTACCGCCATTGGTCCCTCTGCCCAGGGAGGCGGAGTGGGTGGAGATAAGACACGGACAGAAGGCGTACGCCCGACTGCAGGTCAGAGACGTGGGCTCTGTCAGGAGTAGATTCAGCCAACAATAAGAATTAACAACAATCTTTACAAATCAATGATGATTGACTGACTTTTAAAAGTCGTTGCTGAAACAGCTCTTTCTCTCAGGGTGCAGTGGAGTTCCTCAGACTGGCTCTAGGAGGCAGTGTTGCTAAAGCTGGAGCTCTGACTGACTGTCCGTTCCAGGGAGATGGCTCCGCCTACAACTCAGGTGAATTCACTTCTAGCCCCTCCCACTCATTAACAAGACCTAGGCAGTCGCTCTGTATATAAAGTGGAGCCATGGTCCTGAGGCCCCGCCCTAACACCCACCCAACGAATCAGGAATCAGTCCAACCTGTCAGTCATGATGTCTTCTTGTCTTTTTCCAGTGGTCGGGGACATGAACTCCATCCTGGGTGAGTTTAATCAATAATTCAAATACTTTATATATTAATCAAACTGATCAATTTCATGTTGCTTTGATGATGTCATCCCTCAGGTGAACACACCAAGGCTCTGATTGGTCAGCTCATCATCTTCAACCAGATCCTGGGAGAGTTGAGACAGGACATCAGAGAACAGGTGAGACAGACATTACATTAGAGGACAGGTGAGACGTTTTGTAGCGTGGACATACCTGTAGAGATGATGTCTCATGGTCTCGTCCTCAGGTGAAGGAGATGTCTCTGATCAGAAACACCATCCTGGAATGTCAGGTTTGTGGTGAGTCTCTGAGTCTCTGATGGACATGGACCACGTGGACGACTGAGTACCTGATTGAAGACAGTCTCTCTCTCTGCAGGTTTCCATGAGCCCCGCTCTCGGTGTTCTCCTAACCCGTGTTATAAAGGCGTCTCCTGTGTGGACAGTCTTGATTACCCAGGATACACCTGTGGACCCTGTAAGCCAGGAATGAGAGGCAACGGGACTCACTGTCAGGACGTGGACGAGGTAACGAGACAAGAGCGCTACACATCGAATGCACAAACCTGATGACTGTAATATTATTATCATTATTATAATAACCCCGCCCCTCAGTGCGAGCTGAAGCCATGTTTCTCTCCTGACGCCTGCGTCAACACAATCGGGGGGTTCAGCTGTCAGCCCTGTCCTCCTGGACTGTGGGGGGCGCCCCTGGTTGGTACTGGACTGGACTACGCCAAGACACACAAACAGGTGAGAAACACACAAAGACACACACAGCTGATGAGGGACATGATGATTAGGCAATGTGTCTGTGTCCTCAGGAGTGTGTTGACATTGATGAGTGTGTGGACCTCCCTGACGCCTGCGTCTCAAACTCTGTCTGCGTCAACACTGTGGTGAGTTCTCTTCTTCTTCTCTGACTCAGTCTGATCAGTAGTCTGTGGCTGCCCCCTGGTGGACAGAGGATCAAACCTCTTTACTTTCTCAGGGTTCATACAAGTGTGGTGGCTGTAGACCCGGTTTCCTTGGCAACCAGACATCAGGTTGCTTCCCCAGGAATTCCTGCGCTGCGTTGACCTTTAACCCCTGTGACACCCATGCCCACTGCACCATGGAGAGGAGCGGGGAGGTTTCATGCAGGGTGAGGTTGCTGCCCGGCTCAGAGGCTCAGTCAGTCGGATCCCAAAGCCAGGGTTTCATTAACTCCTGACGTGTGTGTGTGTGTGTGTGTGTCTGCAGTGTAATGTGGGGTGGGCAGGTAACGGGAACACGTGCGGCGTGGACACGGACATTGACGGTTATCCTGACCGCTCTCTTCCCTGCATGGACAACAACAAACACTGTAAAAAGGTGAGACTCAAAGAAGAGACGAGTGACGGACGCCAGTGACCTGTGACATCACATCCTGTTTCTGTCCCCGTCCCCAAGGACAACTGTGTGTTCACGCCCAACTCTGGTCAGGAGGACGCCGACAACGACGGGATTGGGGACCAGTGTGACGAGGACGCAGACGGAGACGGCATCAAGAACGTGGAGGTGAGCCAGAAGACCAACAACCAAACGTGCCCACAGAGTGTGTTGTAGATGTGGTCACATGTCCTCTGTCCCTCAGGATAACTGCCGATTGGTTCCTAACAAAGACCAGCAGAACTCAGACAGTGACTCATTTGGAGACGGCTGCGACAACTGTCCCAATGTCCCCAACGGCGACCAGAAGGACACGGACAGCAACGGACAGGGAGACGCCTGCGACCAGGACATCGACGGAGATGGTGAGAGGACAGCACATCCAGGTTGATCTGTGTGAGACGCTGAAGGACACCCACTGGACAGAGTGAGACTTCTCAGCTGCTTCAAAGCCCTGTGTGTGTGTGTGTGTCTGTCTGTGCAGGGATTCCCAACGTTCTTGATAACTGTCCGAAAGTGCCAAACCCCATGCAGACGGACAGAGACAGAGACGGCGTGGGAGACGCCTGTGACAGTTGTCCCGAGCTCAGTAACCCCATGCAGGTCCTCTACACTGACCTCACATGACCTCTGTCACATGACTTCAGAGCTCCACCACAGGGCTTCACCACTTTGATTTTTTTTCTGACAGAATAGTCGTAAAAATTAGAAGAGTGATAATGTAATAAAGCAGCGTAGCATAAATGTGATAATATATAATAAGACTCTGTTAAACTCAGGGATGGTCTGTGCTGCTCGGCGAGGCACCATACTAACCCTTCAGTGGGACAGGAGGGACAGGTGGGACAGGTGGGACAGGAGGGACAGGTGGAAGAGGTTGGACACAAGGGACAGGTGGGACAGGTGGAACAGATGGGACAGGAGGTACATGAGGGACAGGTGGAACAGGTGGGACAGGAGGGACAGGTGGAAGAGGTGGGACCGTTGGGACCGTTGGGACAGGTTGGACAGGTGGAAGAGGTTGGACACAAGGGACAGGTGGAACAGATGGGACAGGTGGAACAGGTGGGACAGGAGGGACAGGTGGAAGAGGTGGGACCGTTGGGACAGGTTGGACAGGTGGGACAGGTGGGACAGGTGGGACAGGTGGAACAGATGGGACAGGTGGAACAGGTGGGACAGGAGGGACAGGTGGAAGAGGTGGGACCGTTGGGACAGGTTGGACAGGTGGGACAGGCTGCTTATGATGATGTCTGGCAGTGAACATATCAATGCTGTCTCTCAGCATCCAACGCCGCTCATCTTCTCAGAGTTCCTCCAGGTGGTGTTTCACTCTTCTTCCACAAATTTGTGCTGCGCTCCCGTCTGCAAGATTTTAAGTTGTGCGCTTCGCCTCGGCAAGAATATATGAAGTAATCTCAATCGATAAATGGAAACAATCTCAATCTATGACTGTCCAAGGTCATGGGACCGTGGGGGGGCCCCCAACATCCTTTGGGTCTGGGACAATTACGCCGTGAAAGTAGATTTGATTAATGATAGCAGCAACAGTTAATAAAGTAATAACTGTTAGGGTTAGCCGTCTGGAGTCAGAGATAACTGCCGAGGGAGAGATGTGCTCCGTGCATGCTGGGAGTCCATTACTAAGGGATGGTTCAGGACCTGATCCAGAATGTAGAGATGGTGTCTGACTCTAGAACCCAGAGTTGGAGATGTTTCCACAGGAGAGGAGCCTGGTAGCTGAAGGTTCTACCTCCTGTTCTACTTCTACAGGAACCACAAGAGAACCTGTGTTTTGGGGTTGAAGTGATCTTTTTGGATAATATTGTGTTATGCCCATGTGTTCCCTCCCTATAGGGGAAGGATCAGGTCCTGAACCATCCCTTAGTGATGCTGCTGAAGGTCTAGACTGCTGGAGAACTCCCATCATGCACTGCTGGAGAACTCCCATCATGCACTATGGGAGAACTCCCATCATGCCCTTTGGACTTCTCCCCTTCTCTCTGTCTCTCCCCCTATCTCTATGGTTACAAAGTCTAGAGAAGGTCTATATAAATATAGACCATAATCACATAGCTGGTTAGCAACAGTTTTTTCTAAGATGTTGGAAATCTATATATATACATATATATACCAGGGGTGTCCAAATTACGGCCCGCGGGCCATCTGCGGTTCACCATCCATTTAAAATTGTCCGGCCAAAAGGGGGTACCCCTGAATGCACAGATTGGAAATCGCTTTGGATAAAAGAATTGTAATGTAATGGACTATGGCCCACTTTATGTTACTTCTCAGTTTAGACACTAGGTGGTGCCCAACTCACCCCTGACCTGCCAGCTGTCCCTCAGAACGCCACCACCCCCTCACGCCGCCACGCAGGGGGGCGTGGCGGCGTGAGGGCCCCAGACCTTTGATTTTTTTTTGTATGTGGCCATCGGGATAAAAGTTTGGACACCCCTGATATATACAGTATGTGTGTGCGGGTTGTGACTTAACGCAGTTCAGTCCGGTCCAGAGTCAGTGAACGCACCATGCTCACTACATATATCATATATGATAATATATAGACAGACACACACATAAACAAAGGTCAGAGGTCACAGTTTGTCTTCATCTCTTTGTCAGACGGACATCGACAACGATCTGGTCGGAGACGTTTGTGACACGAACCAGGACACGTACGTCTCACTAGCCCCGCCCACATCTGTCTATACCACAAACCAACTAATAACAGCAGCATTTGTTTATGAGATATTTGGAGTCCATCGTCTTCCATCTTTGTTTAAAGCCTTTGTCTGAAGTTTGACTGAAGCTAAACTGAACTCGTCTGTTGAACGTGTCTCACTTCAGGGACGGGGACGGTCTGCAGGACAGCAGAGACAACTGTCCCGACATCCCCAACAGCTCCCAGCTCGACTCTGATAACGACGGCCTCGGAGATGACTGCGACCATGACGACGACAACGACGGTGTCCTTGACGACCACGACAACTGCCGACTCATCGTGAACCCCAACCAGAAAGACTCTGACGGTACCAGTCTGTCTGCCCCCCCGTCTCTCTCTGTCTCCCTCTCTCTCTGACCTGTTTGTCTGTCCTCAGCTAACGGCGTCGGAGACGTCTGTGAGAATGACTTTGACAACGACGCCGTGGTGGACTCCATGGACGTGTGTCCAGAGAGTGCTGAGGTCACACTGACAGACTTCAGGGCCTATCAGACTGTCGTCCTGGACCCAGAGGGCGACGCCCAGATCGACCCCAACTGGGTCGTTCTGAATCAGGTGACCTCTGACCTCACATCACGCTTTTTTTTACAGATTCATCAAATGTATTTTCATGTTTTTATATTTGGTTGATCTTTAGTAAATTCTGTCTTTTACCACGGTTACCACGGTCAACTTATCACAGGTGTTTTGTGATGAGCTGATGGAGGAGCAGTTCAGGATCGTCCTCATGTGTTGACCTCCTCTCTCTCTCCTCTCTCTCTCCAGGGGATGGAGATCGTCCAGACGATGAACAGTGACCCCGGCCTCGCTGTGGGTACGTGTTTCCACCTGAACCTTCATTACATCACTGCTCCCCTGTCCTCAGGCCTTGTCCCAGTGTAGACCCTCAACTCCCCGATTGTCCACAGGATACACAGCGTTCAACGGCGTGGACTTCGAGGGAACGTTTCACGTCAACACGGTGACAGACGACGACTACGCCGGCTTCATCTTTGGTTACCAGGACTCGTCCAGCTTCTATGTGGTGATGTGGAAGCAGACGGAGCAGACGTACTGGCAGCCTGTCCCCTTCCGAGCCATGGCCCAGCCCGCTCTGCAGCTCAAGGTCTCTGCTGTCCAATCAGAGGAGTTACAGCTCTATGAGTGCAACTGAGTCATCAGGACGAGTGTGAATCGATTCATGATCCACACTCGTCACACTTGTTCCTGTGTCTGCCCTGCAGGCGGTAAAGTCTGGAACTGGACCCGGTGAGTTTCTGAGGAACGCTCTATGGCACACCGGAGACACGCCTGGAGAAGTGAAGCTGCTCTGGAAGGACCCGAGGAACATCGGCTGGAAGGACAAGACGTCGTACCGCTGGCAGCTGAGCCACCGGCCGCAGGTCGGATACATGAGGTGAGACCTTGAACCAGGTCCACAGGTGGGCTGGATTCTGACAAAATCATCAATCACATTTTATTTGTGTCAGATTCACAAATCCCAGTTTATCTCACAGATGTTAAAAGGATCAACTTCCTCTGTTCTTAACTCAACAAGAGTCAAACAGAACTTAGTGATCAGTGAATGAAGCTCAGTCCCATGTGAGGATCCTCTCCAAGGACACACACAGGTGCTGATGGAACTGAACACATCAACACAACAACACAACAACAGGATTCACTACATGAGAAGAACCAGTTGGTAACTTCATGTTGAAAGTGTTTCTACTAGTGTCTGTCAAAAGATTAAAATATTTAATCGTGATTAGTCGCATTTATGTCATAGTTAACTCAAAATTAATCGAGATTAATCGCAAATTTGTATCTATTCTAAATGTCCCTTCATTTATTTTTTCCCCATAATAATGCTCTATCAACATGGACAAGTGGATTGGCTTGCTTTATGCAAATGTTTTATTTTATTGAAAAAACAACATTGCCAAACAGGGCGGTACAAAATAATATTATAAAGTGCACATTTCAGGTAAACAAGGACTCAGCCTGTAGTGCAGGTGAACCATGGCTTCATATTTTATTTTTTTCAAGTTTGCTGTGAACATAGCAGTCAGGCCTCTCAAACAGACAAGCAACAAAATAACAAACACACAAAACACACAGGCAAGTGTCGGCCGACTTTGAAATAAATTAAACACAGAACTTTGTAGGGCTATTTGAGTCCTCCCCATATTTGTGGAAAATGTATGAAATAAGAAGTACCCTATTTTGAAATAAATAAAAACATATAGCTGCAGCCTAATAGCTTAAAAATATATATTTTAGTTGGCGAAATATTAAAACAAAAAGCGAGAGCCTGTCAGACTGGAGGCGAACACAGAAACTGCAGCTCGGTAGAAACCAACTGCAGCTTCTGCTCTGATCAAGAAGCTGAGGAGCTGATCTCTGATCAGCTGAGACCAGAGAAACTCTGTGTTGTCACTGTTTCCATAGTTAAGAAGCAGCCAGTCACTGAGCTGTGATCTCACTGTGTCTCTCTGAGCGAGTGAGGGGGGGCAGGGGGCGGGGCTACGCTGCGCTATCTGGAACCACACACACAGACACACACACAGACACACACACACAGACACACACACAGACACACACACACTCGCCCGCTCCTTGTTCTTCATGACGGCCTGATACGATGATGTTTTAAAAAATGATTGTGACTTAGTCAACCACCAACATGCAAAAGTGTGTGTCACACGGCGAAAGCGTGAGAGTTGGCAGCTCTGCGTTAATCTCGCAATAAAAAAATTAACGGCGTTAAAATGGGTTTGCCTTAACGCTGTTAATAACGCGTTAAACTGACAGCACTAGTTTATACACAACGTCTGATGGAGATGAAGGAGCTGAGGAACTGAGGAGCTCCTGATGGTAGAAGATGTGAGGAGACATGTGTCTTGTTATGATCATAGTCCTTGATCAGCCGACACCCTCAGGATCAGGAGACACCATCATGTTTCACCATGAGGCTGCAGCAGTGATCCTGAATCCACACACACTAAAGCAGAAGGACCTCAGGGATGAGGTTGTTATGCTTGAAGTTTAGTTTATTGATACTTTGTTCAGGTTTTATTAACAAGTATAACTGGATGTCATCCGCATAGCAGTGGAAATTAACAGTGTGTCGTGATAGGCCGGTTCCTTTACTGCTAATGAACTGTTCTAGTCTCTGTAATAAAATGTGATGGTCAATAGTGTTGAATGCTGCGATCTAACAGGACGAGGACAGACACACATCTGAAGCTATTAGGTCATTAGTGACTTTAATCAAGGCGGTCTCTGTGCTGTGATTGGCTCTGAACCCGACTGAAAGTCTTCACATTACTTTCCTGGAGAAACTCTCACAGCTGATTGGCTCTCAGGAGTTTAGAAATGAAGGGGGGGTTGGATATCGGTCTGTTTATTGGTTTTTGAGGAGTAGTGTACTCTGGTGTACTCTGTAGTATTGCTCAAGTACTACAGTGTACTATACTGTCGCCAGACATCTGATTTTCCAGTAATGTGATTGGTCATTAGTTGAGCTGTTGTTACCTTGGTGATTTACCAGTCAGTTAAACCTGAGTTACGACGGTAGCCACAGTGTGTGTTTTCTATCCGGTGTGTGTCTGTGTGTCAGGGTGAAGCTGTTCGAAGGCACGTCGATGGTGGCGGACTCTGGAGTCGTGATTGACACCACGATGAGAGGAGGCCGACTCGGCGTCTTCTGCTTCTCCCAAGAAAACATCATCTGGTCCAACCTGCGCTACAGATGCAACGGTACGACCTCTGACCCCGAACACGCCCAGAGAGGGTCACCTGATGGAGGCCCCTTTACTCTGACGTGTTGTTGTGATCGTGTCACTTATTGTGTTGTTGTGATTATTTTGTGTTGTTGTCGTTTCAGACACGGTGCCTGAAGACTTCAAGTCTCATCGTAAACAAGTTCTGATGCACATTCATGTCTGAGAACAGCAGACGGACTGAAACACACACAAACACACAAACACACAAACAAACACAAACCCTGAGCTTCTCTGAATCCACTTAACTGTAGTTTGTTTGAGTCTGAGTGAGTGTGAGTGGCGTCATGTCAAATATACGTCTGTTTCAAATGATGTGAACGTTGCTTTCTTCTTTGTGTGCTATGGTCAACTTCCCTTAACTGTGGCTACACTGCCCCCCATGGTTTCCAGTGGCACTCCCTTTTCCACAGTGTGGTCCCCCATCTGTAAACTTCATGAGACGTGAACAAGTAAATGGTAAATGGATTTGTATTTATATAGATCTTTTCTAGTCTTGATGACTCAAAGCTCTTTACATTACAGTTTCACATTCACCCATTCACACACACATTCACACAGTGCATCTATCCCAGCACTTTGTTATTCTAAGGGGGGGGGGCCATTCGGGGTTCAGCATCTTGCCCAAGGACACTTCGGCATGCAGATGGGAATCGAACCGCCGACCTTCAGGTTGGAGGACGACCACTCTACCCCTCAGCCACAGCCGCCCACAAGATTTCTAACAAGTACAGACGAAGTGAACGCAGAGTTTGACCCGAAGGCGTCTCATGCATACCATGCTTGTTGGGATGTGGGGGGGGGCTCTAAACACATCGAGCCGAGAGTTGTGAGAGTTTCACAGAATCTTTTGCGAACCCCCGGCTGCTGGAACCGAGAACAACCTGAGTCACCGAAGCACCGGCACCGCGCTCCTCGCCGCAGCAACCTGATTGGCTCAGGATAAGAACCTTTACCAAGAAACCACCTGATGTCTCTTGTGTTTTTTACAACCGTCCAATCAGTATCTTCCTGTTTTGATCAGCTGATCAATAATAAACTTACATCACACACACAAAATAAAATTCTGTGTATTTTAATATCCAAATCTTGACTTGAATATGAACTAAAATACTGACAAATGTTGCATCTTGGTTCTGGTGACACCTAGTGGCTAGAGTTTGTCACAGCATCTCATTCTTATGAACATGAAAGCTTAAAGGGATTTAAACTTCAAACTGATCAGCATCCAGCTTGTGGTCACTTATGAAGAGTTTATAAAAACATGTGTACGACCACAGTGTCAGATGTTTTCATTGTCGATGGAAAGTTGTGAAAGTAGCTTGTGATAGTTATGACGTTTTAGCATGCAAAACTCAATCTAGTTCAACTCTCTCTCTTCAAACACAATATGGCCATTTTTAAGATATCCCTCTGTTTGGTCTGTTTCCTGTCATCATAAGCAGTGTATCTGTATGGGACTTTTATTGTGAAGGGTCATCAACAGAGCTGGTTTGTTGTTTTGGAGCGAGACTTGACCAGATGTAGAAAAGTCGTCCAGGTTCGAGTCCACGTGGTTCAGTTGTTATTTTACTATGTGCTCCCAGTAAAGGAGAATTAAACCCTCGGCTACATGAACATCACACACTGGGAACCAGCGACACACAATCAGCCAGTGACCCGGTGATGGGTGTTAATGATGGACTCAGTGGTCTGCCCTGTTTGCTTTCTTTCTCTTTCCTGACATTTGAACACCGCCCCTCCAATAGTAAACGGTTTTGTATTTACATAGAGCTCGAAGCTCTTTACAGTATAGACTACATTCACCCCTTCACACACACATTCACACAGTGCATCTATTCACTGCACTTTGGGCTCACTTATTATAGCATTCAGGGCTCAGCATCTTGCCCAAGGACACTTCGGCAAGCAGATGGTCAGACTGGGGATCGAACTGCCGACCACTCTACCCCTCAGCCACAGCCGCCCAGTCAGTCACTCGCTGACTTCCATTATGTTCACATAGTGTGCGGCAAGGACTAAACCATTTGTTTGTAGGGGTGAGACAGGTGACCTCCGGTCAGTCGAGCGATTTATTCACCCAGTTTCAGTCATTTTCAAATAATTCTTAGAAATCAAATTAATAGTTTTATTATATATATATTTCACAGGCCCAGAGGCCGAGGTTTTACACACACACACACACATTAACTCACATGTTCCAGTTTTACAGCTTTTAGTTTCCTTCTGATTCTGAACGTTTATTTCTGTTGTGGAAACACAGACGTGTCAGGAGATGTGATTTCACTGACCCCAGGTCTGTGGATGCAGAGCTCCCTGTGTGAGCCCAGAGCAGAACCAGGTGTGTCTCTGTGTGTGTGTTTGTGTATATGAGTGTGTGTGTGTGTGTGTGTGTGAGTGTGTATATGAGTGTGTGTGTGTGTCTCTCTGTGTGTGTGTCTCTGTGTGTGTGTGTGTGTGTGTGTCTCTGTGTGTGTGTGTGTTTGTGTATATGTATATGAGTGTGTGTGTGTGTGTGTGTGTCTGTGTGTGTGTGTGTGTGTATATGAGCGTGTGTGTGTGTCTCTGTGTGTGTGTGTATGTTTGTATGTGTGTGTGTGTGTCTCTGTGTGTGTGTGTGTGTGTGTGTGTGTGTGTGTGTGTGTGTATATGAGTGTGTGTGTGTGTGTCTCTCTGTGTGTGTGTCTCTGTGTGTGTGTGTGTGTGTGTGTGTCTCTGTGTGTGTGTGTGTGTTTGTGTATGTGTATATGAGTGTGTGTGTGTGTGTGTCTGTGTGTGTGTGTGTGTGTGTGTGTGTATGAGTGTGTGTGTGTGTCTCTGTGTGTGTGTGTATGTTTGTGTGTGTGTGTGTGTGTGTATATGAGTGTGTGTGTGTGTCTGTGTGTGTGTGTATGTTTGTGTGTGTGTGTATGTTTGTGTGTGTCTATGTGTGTGTGTGTATGTTTGTGTGTGTGTGTGTGTGTATATGAGTGTGTGTGTGTGTGTGTCTGTGTGTGTGTGTATGTTTGTGTGTGTGTGTATGTTTGAGTGTGTCTATGTGTGTGTGTGTGTATGAGTGTGTGTGTGTGTCTCTGTGTGTGTGTGTATGTTTGTGTGTGTGTGTGTGTGTATATGAGTGTGTGTGTGTGTGTCTGTGTGTGTGTATGTTTGTGTGTGTCTATGTGTGGGTCTGCAGCTGTTGCTTGTTGGTGATTTATTTAGACACTGAAGCTCAGTCGTCAGCTGTGAACGACCACGAGGCAGAACCACAAGACCAGAACCTGGAGCTGGACTTCAGACCTGAAGAGTCCTCTGCAGGTTCTGGAGTGTGTGGGGCTGAGGGAGGACATGGACGGACTCTGATCCTGAACCAGGTAAGAGATGTTCTACAGGTTTCACACACATGTGATTCAACTCCATCTCCCATCAGCCCCTGCTACGTCTCTTCTTCATTGATCACCTGTTGTCAGATCCAGACTCAGACCAGTGTCACCTCTTCCTGTCGTATCTTCCACAGCACTTTGTGTGTTTTAATTTCCCTTTTGTGTATTTATACCTTGTATTTGATTGTATTTTGATATATGTGGCTGCAGCTGTGACAGCTTAATATGATCTGTGTGTGTGTGTGTGTGTGTGTGTCTGTGAGTCGTGGGGCAACCGAAGTTTAAATTTAGCCGTCATATATATAACACACAACACGGAGCCCCTCCCCCATCTCAGAGGTCAGATTCATTTGAAATGAAACATTATATTACATTTCATTTAACCGACGCTTTTATCCAAAGCGACTCACAACAAGTGCATAAAACCCCGAGGGAACAGATGCAGGACAACAAGAATCAGGAAACTACAATTTCTTCAAAATAAAGCAAAACTACAAAGTGCTTAAAGTAAGAGCCATCAAAGTGCTACTAAAGTGTTCTTTTTTTCTTCTTCTATCTATTCAAGGTATAGTCAGAAGAGGTGTGTTTTTAGTTTTCGGCGGAAGATGTGTAAACTTTCTGATGTACGGATGTCGATGTGGAGCTGGTTCCACCAATCAGGAGCCAGGACAGAAACCAGTGGTGATGTTGATGAGTGTTTAGCAGTGAGGGAGCAACAAGCCGATTGGCCGAAGCAGACAGAGTGAACGTGCTGGGCTGTAACGTGTGACCAGGTCCTGGATGTAGACTGGACCTGATCTGTTCACAGCATGGTACCAGGTACTAGTGTTTTGAACCGGATGCGGGCAGCCACTGGGAACCAGTGAAGGGAGGAGCAGAGTAGTGTGGGTGAATTTAGGTTAAAAACCAGTTGAGCTGCTGCATTCTTGATGAGCTGCAGAGCTCGGATGGCAGCAGCAGGTAGACCTGCCAGGAGGGAGTTACAGTAATCTAGGCGTGAGATGACCAGAGTCTGGACCAGAAGCTGGATCAGAGTCTGGACCAGAACCTGCACCGCCCTCTGAGTGAGAAGGGGGCGTGTTCTCCTGATGTTGTACAGCATGAATCTACAGGACGGTGTTGTTACTGTAATGTTGGCAGTAAGGGAGAGTTCACTATCGAGTGTCACACCCAGGTTCCTAGCAGTCTGGGGGGGGGGCTAACACGGAGTTGTCAAAGTTAATAGTCAGTTCATGGGCGGGCGATTCTTTCCCTAGAAGGAAAAGTAGTTCAGTCCTGTCAAGGTTAATCTTCAGGTGGCGTGCAGACGTCCACTGAGAGATGTCAGTCAGACAGAGAGAGACTCCTGCTGCCACCTGTGTTTCAGATCGGGGAAAAGAGAGGATTAGTTGGGTGTCATCAGCATAGAAACGTTTGTCCGTCAGTATTTGTTTTACCTTTGTGAGTCCAAACGTGCACACGTCAACAAAACCTGTCAACAGAACAATTTTGTGGTTATCAGGTTTAATTCAGAGTTTTCAGTCCTAGCTCGTTCCCTTGTTATCAGGTAAATCACCATGGTAACTGACACTGAGCAGCTGCTTCACTTACTGGTACTGATGTACTGGGAGGGTTAGTGGAGGAGAACCTCACCCACTTCAATACTCTGGTCCTTTAAGTAGCTTCATCCTGCGTGATAAATATTTATTTGGAGGACAGATGGTTTCCAGATTTACCTTATGACAGAGACAGAGTGTGTGTCCTCAGAGACAGAGTGTGTGTCCTCAGAGACAGAGTGTGTGTCCTCAGATTCAGAGTGTGTCCTCAGAGACAGAGTGTGTCCTCAGAGTATAAGAGTGTGTGTCCTCAGAGACAGAGTGTGTCCTCAGAGTATAAGAGTGTGTCCTCAGAGTCTAACAGTGTGTGTCCTCAGAGTCAGAGTGTGTCCTCAGAGTCAGAGTGTGTCCTCAGAGTATAAGAGTGTGTGTCCTCAGAGACAGAGTGTGTCCTCAGAGACAGAGTGTGTCCTCAGAGTATAAGAGTGTGTGTCCTCAGAGACAGAGTGTGTCCTCAGAGACAGTGTAAGTCCTCAGATACAGTGTGTATCCTCAGAGTCAGAGTGTGTCCTAAGAGACAGAGTGTGTCCTCAGAGTATAAGAGTGTGTGTCCTCAGAGACAGAGTGTATCCTCAGAGACAGAGTGTGTCCTCAGAGTCAGAGTGTGTGTCCTAAGAGACAGAGTGTGTCCTCAGAGTATAAGAGTGTGTGTCCTCAGAGACAGAGTGTATCCTCAGAGACAGAGTGTATCCTCAGAGTCAGAGTGTGTGTCCTAAGAGACAGAGTGTGTCCTCAGAGTATAAGAGTGTGTGTCCTCAGAGACAGAGTGTATCCTCAGAGTCAGAGTGTGTCCTCAGGGACAGAGTGTGTCCTCAGAGTATAAGAGTGTGTCCTCAGAGTCAGACTGTGTCCTCAGAGTATAAGAGTGTGTGTCCTCAGAGACAGAGTGTGTCCTCAGAGACAGAGTGTGTCCTCAGAGTATAAGAGTGTGTGTCCTCAGAGACAGAGTGTGTCCTCAGAGACAGTGTAAGTCCTCAGAGTCAGAGTGTGTGTCCTAAGAGACAGAGTGTGTCCTCAGAGTATAAGAGTGTGTGTCCTCAGAGACAGAGTGTATCCTCAGAGTCAGAGTGTGTGTCCTAAGAGACAGAGTGTGTCCTCAGAGTATAAGAGTGTGTGTCCTAAGAGACAGAGTGTGTCCTCAGAGTATAAGAGTGTGTGTCCTCAGAGTATAAGAGTGTGTATCCTCAGAGACAGAGTGTATCCTCAGAGTCAGAGTGTGTGTCCTAAGAGACAGAGTGTGTCCTCAGAGTATAAGAGTGTGTGTCCTCAGAGACAGAGTGTATCCTCAGAGTCAGAGTGTGTGTCCTAAGAGACACTGTGTGTCGTCAGAGACAGGGTGTGTCAAACTAAAGGTCATTATAGGGTAATGTGACCACTTAGGTTAAGGTCAGCTGGATAAAAAGATCCTGGGTTCTGTTCCTAATATTATGAGCATCAGTGTTAATATTAAAAGTTCTTACTCTGTCCTGCAGGGCGGCGCTGGTCTCCAAACCTGTTCTTGGTTCAGTCTGATAATGAAGCCTTGGGCCATGTTACCATGGAAACTCTGTATCCATCTGAGTCTGCTGCTGATCCAGCTGAGTTTACCTGACGGTATGAACACACACACACACACACACACACACACACACACACACACACACACACACACAGACACACACAAACACACACACACACATACACACACAAACACACACACACACACACGCACACACACACATTGAAATAATTTATTTGAATCCACCGATCATATTCGTATAAAAAGGATTCAAACATTAGAGGTTGAATAAAGCTTAGTGACTCATGGGTACAGGAAACATCTCCTCCACCAAACAGCAAGACTCCCTAGAGCAGCTGATACAGAGCAGAACTCTGCTAGTTGTTTAGCTCGTGTCTTGTTAAGTCCTGCCAGTCGGAGTCCACTGACTGAAAGCTTATGGATATGCCCCAGACTTCCAAATATCAATATAACCATCTTACAGAGCCTAGGTCTCTCATTTTAGAAACCATGGGCTGGTATTTGGTCAGCTTGTCGAGGAAGGCTATGTCCATATAGAGGTCAAAGACACAGGCTACCTCAAGGACTACTACCTCCCTTTTAGCTATGTCCAAGAAAACAACATCAGGGGTGTTAGGGATGTTACACAACACATCATCAGAAATAATAAACCAATCTGGCATTATACGGGAGTGTTTGTACAGTGACACATTTGGGGGAATACTCCCTTAACAGTAATAGAAATGAGGTCAACACTGGGTCATGGAGTGCAGTATAGAGACCTTTGTACATATTACAGCCATTAACAATATGAGCAGTGGATTCTAAATGCTGGTTGGGATTAGAATGCATTATACAGTGTGGGTGATGATTATTAGGATACCACAATGCAAGATTGTATTTAGTTGGCAACACCTGTAGTCTGGCTTTCACAGTAAAGCAGAGGATGTGCTCTCCTACAGAGGCCTTCCTGTACAGTGTGTGAGAGACAGAGTGGTCAGCAAAGTCAAGGCATGCCACCTTTCCCTGAGTCCAGTCCAGTGGAGTTTGGTCTCTGCCTGTTTAATGTTCAGGAGGGACTTTCCTGCTGTTGTGTTGTGGAGTGTTTGTTGTGTCCCATTGTTGTAGACAGTAGCCTCCACATTGACAGCTGGGTCTGTGACAACTGCATCAGATGCGTCTGGTGCAGTGGATGAATTTCCTTTCACCCATTTCAGTCTAACTGCCGCTCTGTTGCACAGGTCATTGAGGTCCGGCCAGTCTGACCGACAACCGTAACCTGCAGCTTGGGTATCCAGCTTGCCATTGCCTTTCCTCCTGAAGCCCAGGAAGTTCTCCTGGCCAGAATTTGCCAAAGGGACCTTTCTCCTCCTGAGGTCCAGTAGGAGGGAGGCTCTGGCTAGCTCTCGAACGGCAGCGTCGTCGTTGTTTAGCATCCTGATGAGGTGTGTCAGCCTAGTAGTGGTGTAGGTCCACTCCACATTAGGGACACCGAGCCCCCCCCTCTTTGTGTGAGAGGAAGAGTAAATCCCGAGTGGAGTGAGTGTTCAGTCCCAGCCATCTCCTGACAGCTTCAACTGTTTTATTGTTCATGTCTTGAAGGACATTCTGTGGGATGTGGACATTCGCAAAGAGATGTTGTATCTTTGCCAGGGCCACTTCTCTGATGGCCTCCAGTTTCATGACTACAGGGAGGGGTGAGGAATCAATTAGATCAATTCTGCTCTTATAGTCACATGATAGTTTCTGGATTTGCTCGCCCCACTCGCCTGAAATGTTGAACTTATGGCCCAGATAGGTGTAAGTCTCGTGACGAGAGTAGACCCTGATGGGTTGTCCCATTACTGTGAAGGAGGGAGGTTTGTCTGACTTCGCTTTGTACCAGTGGTTACCACCGCTGCGTCGTTCATAGAGTGCTGCACATGTGGAATGTTTTACCTCCAGCTTTGACCAGAGCAGAAACTCATCTGTTCTGCTCAGCATGTTGGTAATTACACTCTCATCCCTAGATGACATCTCGACGTCATCAGCGTACCCCTGGACAGGGTTTGGGGATCTGATTTGTGGTGGTGCACACTGACAGAGCCATTTCAGCCACTGGTTGATGGCAAGAATGAAGTTAACAGCACTCCAGGGGCAGCCTGTTTTAATCCCTACCTGGAGAGGTACAGGCTCTGTGAGCTGGTCTCCACAGATGACTTGCAAAAAAGATCCCTTGTACACGTCTGTGATGAGGTCCACAAAGGGTTGAGGTAGATGGATTTCTTCCAGTGTGCGGAGCATCATATTGTGAGACAGTGTCCCAAAGGCATCTCTAAAATCCAGGAATATAGTGTCGAATTTACAAGATTCATGTTTGAAGTCATCAATTCAAGTTTTAAGGCAAAACACATGTTCATGCATGCCTTGTCTATCTCTGTAGGCTTTTTGTTTAGGTGAGAGAGTGCCTGTGTCTACACACACACAAACACACACACACACACACACACACACACAGACACACACACACACGCACACACACACACAAACACACACACACAAACACAGACACACACAAACACACACACACACACACAAACACAAACAAACACACAAACAGTAGCAAAGACTGTGTTCTCAAACTGTCCATGTCTGTGATTGGTCATATGCAGGAGACCCCGCCCCTTTCCTGTCTCAGATCTTGATGAAGGAACCTGAGTTAACTTAAGGAGATGATACCCAGAGTCATGTGACCACTTAGCCTGACTGTGATTGTTAGGATAAGTTCAGCTGAATAAACTGATCCTGGATATGTTGACCTCCCACTCCCCCCCCAGACCTCTAGGACCCTGGGTGTGACACTCCACAGTCAACTCTCCCTCACACCAATAGTCCTTTTATAACAGTAGGTCTTGGTCCTCCTCGAAAGTGCACAGGCGAGTCCAGGCCTCTTGGCACTGGAATCCAGGAAGTGACAAGCAGCCCTCGCTTCGGATCTCTCTCCTCTTCTGAAGGCTGCTAAGAGAAATGTTCTCTTCATGACAGCCTTGACCCAGCTGACGCCATGTGGCCCAGTGTTGTTGACAATTGGAGCAAAGATTATTGTGTTCCTGTTCAGCAGGATCAACGCACGTAAGGCTGCTGGCCCTGATGGCATCTCTGGACACATGCTCAGGGCCTGTGCTGGGCAGCTAGCTGAGGTCTTGACTGACATATTCAACCTGTCACTGGCCCAAGCAGATGTCCCCAGCTGCTTTAAGACCACCTCCATCGTGCCGGTGCCTAAACACTCCACTGCAGCGAGCCTCAACGACTTCCGCCCTGTTGCACTCACCCCCACCATTATGAAGTGCTTCGAGAGGATG
The DNA here is from genome assembly GCA_038501795.1 of Pseudopleuronectes americanus. Taxonomy (NCBI): domain Eukaryota; kingdom Metazoa; phylum Chordata; class Actinopteri; order Pleuronectiformes; family Pleuronectidae; genus Pseudopleuronectes; species Pseudopleuronectes americanus. Next base: position 134,316 of record CM076722.1, read on the forward strand.
GTCCTGGCTCACCTGAGAACCTGTTTACCACCCACACTGGACCCCTTCCAATTCACCTACCGCCAGAACAGGAGTACGGAGGACGCCATCTCCACGGCACTTCACTCCACACTTTCTCACCTGGACAATAACAACTCCTGTGTAAGAATGCTGTTCATAGACTTCAGTTCAGCTTTCAACACAATCATCCCCTCTAAACTGATCACGAAACTCGGTGACCGAGGCATCAACCCTTCCCTCTGCAGCTGGATACTGGACTTCCTATCCAACAGAGCCCAGTCTGTTAGGTTAGAGAACCACACCTCCTCAACCCTCATCCTGAACACCGGCGTGCCCCAAGGCTGTGTGCTAAGTCCTCTCCTCTACTCACTATTCACCTATGACAGCATTCCTGTACATGGATCTAATACTTTTGTCAAGTTTGCAGACGATACTACGATGATTGGTCTCATCAGCAACAACGATGAGTCGGCCTACAGAGAAGAGGTCCAGCATCTGGCGGCGTGGTGCACTGACAACAACCTGGCTCTCAATACCAAGAAGACCAAAGAGCTCATCGTGGACTACAGGAAGAAAGGTGGCACACCCCATCCATATCAACGGGACGGAGGTCGAGTGTGTCACCAGCTTCAAGTTCCTGGGTGTCCACATCTCTGAGGACCTCTCTTGGACCCTCAACACCTCAACCCTGGTCAAGAAAGCTCACCAGCGTCTCCTGAGGAGACTGAAGAAGGCCCATCTGTCTCCTCAGATTCTGGTGAATTTCTACCGCTGCACCATCGAGAGCATCCTCACCAACTGCATCTCAGTGTGGTATGGCAGCTGCTCTGTTGAGGACCAGAAGTCACTGACAGAGGGTGGTGAAGGAACTGAAGGGAGTCCCGAAACACAGGTATGATGCAAATCACTCCGACGAACATCAAGTTGTTGCCAGACAATCAGCCACGTTGCCCCTTTCAGCTCTCCCGAAAAACACAAGGTATGGGGAGTGTTAGGGGGAGCAGGGGGGACGCTGATGCCTTGTTACTGCGGGTATTGGAGTTTGGAAGGGTCACAAGAGAGGGTGGGGGAGCGGGACCGATGTTGCTGGTAGGTCGCGGGGGAAGGACAAGCGGCTCCGGGGGGGGTTGTTGGTTAGTTAGGAACTTATAAAGCGGCGGCAGCAGTCTCCGCTCCTTCCTGCCTCCTGCCATGATGCTACTCGGAGGATCGCCGCAGTAGGGCGGCAGCGGTGAGGGGGGGGAGGGGATGGGAGGTAGTTCGGGACAAAAGGAGGGCGGTGGAAAGCCCCTCCGGATAGAGGGGGGGGTGCTGATAATACGAGAGGTAGGGGGATGAGCTGAGGTTAATCAAGTTGGATACGATTTACAAGGCAGGGGGTGGAATTGAAGGTTCCCAATTGGTGATGTTAGGTGGGGGGGGGTGTGTGCAGGCAAATTGGAATGAACGAGCGTGGGTTTTCCGGCGTTAGGGAGGAGAGCGGGGGGAGGGAATAGGGGGGCCGGGCAGGGGAGAAATTGGGGGACCCCAGTATCACGGATGCTAGGGGTGGAGGTGAGGGGGGATGTAGGGGGAAGGGGGACGACATGCCCGAATTGTAGTAAGGGCACTGAACCTCGAAAAGCTCTGGGCTGCGGGAAATCGGGGTTCAGGAGAAAGGCGCGAGCGGTGCGGTGGGGGGACTGTAGGAAGTAGAGGGCGAGAGGGGAGATCTTGGGAGGCAGGCGCGGGGGAGGGTGGGGGGCCAATTCACATAGTTACTGAGTGGCGGGGATAAAAGAGGGATTCAGGAAGGGACAGAGAGGGAGATATGGGGAAAGGGGGGAAGTGCATAAGGATGAAGGGGGTGGGGGGGGATGTTGGGGAGGGCGTGCATCGTAAAAAGCCCGAAGAGAAGGAGGGGGGGGGGAAGAAGGCCATAACAAAGAGGCCCGGGTACGAGAAAGGGCCAGGGGGCCCGGGGGGACAGGGCGGGGGGGGAGGTGAGTGGGGCTAGGAGGGAGCGGGGAAGGGCGGTTGGGTGGTGGTCGGGGGGGCGGATGATTAGAGGTTATTGGGCGGGTGGCGGAGGAAGTCGAGGGGGAAGGTGGGTAGGTACTAATGGGGACCTGGGGGGGTCGCGGGGCGGAAACGTAGATAGGGGGGTGGTTCACGTACGTGCTCTAGTGAAGATAGACTGTTTCACAGCGTGCAGGGGGAATGGGTGTCAAGATCATACAAAGGATCGGCATGGGGGTAGTTTGTAGTAAAACGGCAGCCGCTACGGGGGGAGGAATGGGAGGGAACAAGGGGGTGGAGGTATGTGTGGGACAGCCGAAGGCATAGGTATGGGGAGGGAGGTAACAGCAGGACGTTGGCCCGGTGGCGTGGGGCGGGGGGGAGGGGTCCGACAGGTTTGAACGAGATAGGCAGACATTGGATGCTGAGCGGCTAAAGCTTGGCGGGAGCTCTATGGAAGCGAGCGTAGGGATCTAGCATCGTTAGCGCGTTCGTAAGGGATAAAAGTCTAGGACTGAGAGCGTGGAACGAGAATGCGGGAGGCAGATGGGGGGGCCCGGGGGACGAGGCGCGTGGGAAGGGAAGGGCAGGGGGTGGGGGTGAAGAGAGCGGACCATCAGCCGGAGGTATTCACGGTTCAAATAAAGGCATCGGGCGAGAATTCGATGGTAGCTAGCGACACTATTAGTGACAGGGGGGGCGAGCGTATTCCTATTTTCTGTGCCTCCAACCAGACGGTGCACACGGGGGGGGGGGGTTTCGCGGGGGATGGAATTGATCTCGTCGGGGGGGAGGGCGTACGATGCGGGGTCTTAAAGCGGAGTAGCGTGATGGGACCATCGGTCATGGGGTTGCGAGTGGAGGGAAGAGGAAATGAAGTCGACAGCCATTTTTAGGGGCTCTCCTGTGTTTCCTCCTCCGAGGCAGCGGCAGCAACCACGGTACTGGGAGAGGGGGTGGGGGGGGGGGGGCATCAAGACCCTGTACTTGGGGGGCTGCTTGAGCACGCGAAACGAATGGCCGACGAACCGGGGGTTAGGAGGAAGGGTCCGTGAGGGGGAACAGCGCAACCGACAGTATCACACAAAGGACGGGTGCGCGGGGGAAGTAAGAGCCTGGGGATGCGAAGGAAGCGCAGAGCACGGCAAGTGAGAATGCCCGCGCCGCAGGGAGGAACACGTTTGCATCCCCGATGCGGGTTTGACAACGACGCATCGGAGGAACGGGGGGCCGCGAGCACCGCGCCTTCCCGCAGGCCAAACGGCAGGAAGCAGAGGAGAGGACCTATCAATTTTTGGCACAGGGGACAAGCCTGAGGACAGAGTCGAGAACGTAGGGATGGTGAAGGGAGGTGGAGTACTCAGGGGCGGCGTGTGTGTAAGGGGCGAGCCGAGGGGCGGGGGTGGGTATAAAAAGAAAGTGGCGAGGGGGGCGCCGGGCTAGGCGGGGTTAGAGCGAGGGAAGGCAGAGTGGCAGATGGGATCGGCGGGAGGGATGGGGCGGTGATTGGTGATGAAGAACTCGGAAATGTGAACGCGCAAGGACCCAACCGTGCATAGAGCACGGGGGGGGGGGAGGGTGGGGTGCGGATCAGAGTGGATGGGGGGAGGGGGAAACCGGAACCTGAATTATAAAAATTGAGCGGGGTTTGAGGTTGCAGTGAAAGGGGCGGCGATGTGGCAACGGGACTGACGGTAGTGAGATATAGGAAGAGGGGGGGTAGGTGAAGGGTGGCGGGGCGGGAGTCTTTAATTGATTAATGACTGGGACGAACGAGAGGAAATGGCGAGGTCGAGGGGGAGCGGTACAGGGAGAGGGGGGGGGTGTAGCACCAGGACGAGGGGGGGTCTGGTGTGGGAGGGGGGGAGAGTATGGGGGCAAAGTGGTGACAAATGAAGGCGCCACTGAGGGCTCCACTGATGGCACTGACGGTGCCGGCACGAACGGACCTGCACGGTTTCGTAGCGGGAGGAGAGGGGGCAGAGAGATTTTAGGCCGGGGGGGACGCACTAACATGCAAACACATAGGAGACGGGTTTATAATATGGTGAATGTCGGAGGAATGAGTTAGGGGAGACTATACATTGGAGGGGAGACCTCTCAGGTGGGAGGGGATGGGAGGGGGGTGGGGAGGGGCGCGAAAGGGGGGAGGGAATAGAGAAGAGGGGAGGCGTTAGGTGTGTGGAGTAAGGAGCTAGGAGGGCGGAGACGTTGGGTGGAATCTAGGCGAATGGGTGTCAGCCGTGGGGAAGCGAGGGATGGGGAGTTATGGAGGGAGGCGACTGGAAGACTGGAGAGTATGTGAGTGAGGCAGGGGGGTGCGGATAGAAGGCCGGGGTGCGTGAGGATGCAAACGCTCGATGAGCAGGGAGGCGCGAATCTCCCACAGGCGACCCCCCAGGAGAGAATCCAACGGGGGAGGAGGGGAGGGGGAAGGACACGGGGATAAGGATCAGCGAAGAGGACCGGGGGGTGGGCCGGATTGCTGGGGCCAACGGGGTGGGGTAGCACGGGCATGTAGATAGAGGCAGCCAACAGAGGAGGTGAGGGCGGGAGGGTAAACGGATGGGGACGGTGAAACTAAATGGAAGCTGGATTGCAGGGGGGATGAGAGGTATAAGCGAGGGAAGACAGGGTGGCGTGGTGCGGACTTTAGTAAAGCGCCATAGATGGGGGAGAGTAGGCTAAGGGGGCGGGCGAAAGGGGTGACCCGAGAGCGGGTGGGGGGAGAGCGGCTTACGGGGGAAGAAAGGGCGGGGGAGCGTCCCGAGTCGGGCATGTGTACGTGTAAGGGGCGGATAGGTGGTATGGTCCTGTGGAAATCATTGTGTCTGTGAGAGTTGGCCTAGTTATCCTGGACCAAGTACGAGGGTCACCGGGGACCGATGTGGGGTTACAGAAACCCACCCCATCACTAACTTCCTTAGTGTGAGGTCGGAGTGGATGTGGGGGGTGGGAGGGCGGGGGACCTTGGGGGGCGTGGTAGTCGGTGGTGTAGGTGGCGGAGGGACTTATTGAGCGGTGGGTTGAGCGACGTGGGGCATAAGTAGGGGTAGTGGATGTGGGGGGATAAAGTCGGGGGGTGGGAGGTTCGAACGGGACAGCGGTGTGGTAATAGGTGCTGGGAGGCGGGGGCGTGAAGGGGCGGGGCGGGGCGAATACTGGGAGGGAGTAGGTGGGGAGGGTCGGTATGGCGGGGAAGGGTGGGCAGCTGAGAAGTTGGGGGCGGGAAGGGTGGGGGGGGCGTGCGTGAGGAGAGGGAGGGTGACCGCGGCAGGGAGATTTATGATTGGATGGGGGCGGGTAGGCGCCGTGGGGACGGGGTGGGGGGCGAGGAGCTGACTTGGGGGGGGGCGAGGAGATAGAGGGAGTCGGCGGTACGCCGAGTTATGGGAGTGTGCGAAGTCGTGAGGTTATTTCTCGGTGGGAGAAGTGAACAGGGGGGGGGGTGGGGGGAGCGGTGCGGTGGGGGGGCGGGCGGGAATGTGAGGGGTCGGGATGCGGGGGCGGGGGGGCGAGCGAGTTCGGTGTGGGGGGGGCGCGAGGGGAGGATGTAAAAAGGGGGGTGGGCTGGGGGGGCTGGGCTAAGGGGCGAGGCGAGGGGTATTTATTAGGGTCTATAGTGGAAGTTGGCGATAAGTAGGGAGCGGGCGCCACGGGGGAGAGGGGGGGGTGTAGGTTGGGGGGTGGGGGTCAGTTGACGAGCGGGGGGTGTGGCGGACTTGGGAGTGCCGTGTTTGACCTGGATTTGGGGGGTGAGAGCTGGGCGCACCGACGAGGTCACTTGTGAGCAGGGTGAGGCTGGGGTCGTGTGCAGTGATCAGGGGGGGTACTGGTGGAGTTGGGGGGAGGAGGTGTGTGAGGGAGGGGTGCTGGTGTTGATCACCTGTACTGTTGATGGGCTGATCTTATGTGAGTGCGTACAGGGTCTTGACAGATATCTGTCTTTAGGGAGGGGCTCTGGTGAAGCGACGGGTGTTAGTGGGGGGTGAGCGTACCACCATGAAGGGTTTGTGCGTGGGTTGTTAGAGTATGATTATTTACGGGTACCTGTATTACGTGGCGTTGCGGGGGAGGGAGGCGGACCGCTCCTAGGGGTGCTAGGTATGGTCCTTTCTGTACGCCTGCTGTTCTGCGGACGTGTGGGGATTTGGATGGGGGGCCGAGTTGTTTTTTTCTGAAAGGTGGGTGCTTATGGCCTGTAGGCCGCTTGCGGGGGTTGTAAGCTCCTGCACCTTTAGCGGGGCGTGTTTGTGACTATGTTTAAGTAACCATGTGTAGGGTGTTTCGCTGTGTTTCGTTCTTTGGTTTGTTGCTTTTGCGAGTCTCTTAACTGCGTTTACGACCCAGAGGTGTCGCTTCCCTGATTGTCTTGTAGTGTGTTTGGGGAACGGGCGCGGTGTGGTGATGCGAGAGGTGACCTTGTTTGTCTGCGGGGTTCTGTTAGTGTGTACCTTCAATTATGCGTATGTGATTGGGTTTTTTCGCTACAAGTACTTTTTGTCATAGTCTGGGCAGCGGGACCCGTCTCGGGATTGTCGCCGTTTTGCATTTGTGCCTCTGCTTCTTAGCCAGTACTTTTTTTTCAAAAGTTATAGTTTTAGAATTTGTGTTTGTTTGCTTGTCATTCGTATTTTCGCTGGGCGCTGCGAATTGATGACCGGGTCTGGATGGGGAGGTATTGCGGTTTGCCTGTGGGAAGATACGGTGCTCTCCTTTGGGGTCGTTTCACTTGAGGTCTAATTGTGGAACTTAACGGGTGGGCGAACCGAGTCTTATCTTTTTCTAGCTCGAGTCGTGACTGCGGCGGGGTAGCGCGGAATCTGCCCGCGTTTACTTTCACAGGGTGAGTTGATGATGCTTTTTCTCCTCGTTTTAGTTGTCATTATGATGGTCTCTTGTTGATTGGTTGGCTGGTTAAGAGGGCTTTGGCCGTTGTTTGTTTTGAGTTGAGTCTGGGTACGCTTTTGTGTGGTATTTAGTGTGAGTCGGCGGATTTGTGGGCATTGGTATAGAGAGTGGTTGGCGTGGTTGCGGATCTTCTGTTGTCTGGATATGAGGTTTTAGCTGGCTTCCAGGCTTATCAGCCCCGGGGGGGATCGGGACATGACGTGTTGTGGTTGGGTGTGTGCGTTTTGGTGCGAGGATTATTCAGTAGATCTCTTGGACGGCAGGTAGGCTTAGAGTCTGTTTTCGAGTTAGGGCCTGGATTTTTGAGAGGCGTGTAGTATGTTTATTTTTGTTAGTAGTTGTGATAGTTTGGTGGTGTGTAAGGTCGTGAGGGGGAGTCTAATGTTCTTGTACTCGTAAGCTTGCGGGGGTTTCGGGTTTGGGCTGTTCTGTCGTTCTGTTCACTCTGCGCATTATGTGACCTAATGTCGATGCGAGATTGTTGTGTGTGCTTTACAGGGCGGGCGAGTATGACGCGTTGTATTCTTGCAGGATTGATTTGATTGTAGAGAGGGCGTGGCAGGTCTCGTTGTGGGACAGTCTGGGCTTTCATGTTTCTCTTCCGTTAGGTGACTTATACGGTTGGTTTGGTTGTGTCAATCATGTATGGACTATTCGCATGTTTTAAGTATTTAGACGAGCATCATCGGCTTGTTGCTCGCCGAGTGGTAAGTGAAGTGGTTGTCCGTTCTCACTAGTTCGTGATTGGTGGGGGTAGTATTATTTGCACGGTACTTTGGAATGTATTGTTGGCGGTTCGAGTTTGTCTTAGTTTGTTTTTCTTATGCTGGTTTTCTGAAGGAGTCCGACATTTTTGGGACTTAACGCATACACTAGGTGGGTCGCGCGCATTGTTTATATGCGATTTTTGATACGTTTCGTTTGAGCCTTACGGGGGTGGTGGTAGTAGCAGCGAAGGGACACGTGCATGCCTGTGTGGGAGACGCGTCCTGAGTTGTGGAGGGCAGTAGACGTGAGTTTGAACATGTGGTTGGGCGGTGTGGTAGGGTCTGAATGGAGGAATTGGTGCGCCTTTTTGTATAGACTTTTTCGCAAGTTGGT
>CM076722.1:142525-165025 GCA_038501795.1 Pseudopleuronectes americanus
ACAAACTTACTGTGCTTTCGTCCAAGAGACAGGCGTGTTGTCAAACTAAAGGTCATAAATAGGTGATAAAATAGACCACTTAGAGTGTGTTAAGGTAACAGTCACAAAACTATCCCGTATAAAAAAGATCGCTGGGTTCTTTTGACTGTTCCTACAATTAATGAGCATCAATCATTGTTAAGTAATAAAAAGTTCTTACTTATACTGGTATTCTCTCTGCAAGTACGGTGGAACTGGGGGTGAACGCTGTAAGGTATTTATTGGTCCACAGATTTATTCAAACTCACTGATGTGTCTTTTTGGTTGTTCTTCAAGAATCGTGTAATTTTAATTGAAGGCGCCTTATACTTAAAATGGAGCCAGTCTAGGCTTCAACCGACCAAGGAACACTGTAATCCACATAAAATAATGCAAGAGTCAAGTACTAGCTGAACTATTCAGCTGAGTAACACCTGACTTAATTGTCGTAACCACACTCACAACATTACAACACACACTACATAGTTCACACAATACGAACACCGTTACTACACACACACACACACAATAATTACCACACTATTGTACAACCTAACAAGGACAAAAACAGTACAGCAATACATCATCACACCCACCACCATATAAACACGACACAACAGTAACCGTAACTTACACACATTGAAAAAAAAATATTTTGAGAATCCATATAAAAACAACACTACTGATACTTATAATTTCTTTAATAGAAAAGGCACCATGCAAATACTAAATTGATACTACATCAATATATAGTTGAATAAAGCTTAAATGTGACTCATTATGCGGTAACCAGTGGAAAACATCATCCGATTTAACCCACCAGACACCAAACTGCAGAGACTCAAGTCCCCAGATAGAAGCCGCTGAAACAGAGATCAGAAACTCTAGGCAATCCATAAACCAGAGTTCATCTGTTTAATATACATACTCAAAGACAGTGTCTTGTTAAAGTTCTCAAATTGAAACCTAATTCGGCAGAAGTAAGCTTCCCCCATTGCACTAGAAAATAGAGCTTTACTGTATATTAATTTTTGAGCCGAACCAGAACATACCAAACAAATTACAGTCAATCTATAATACCATCCATTAACTATGAGCCTATTGGTCTGACTCAGGATAATTAGTTCATTTGTAGAAACCAATGTGTGGCGCTGGAATTAATGGTCATCTTGGTCTTAGCGAGAGTAAAAGCGAGCTATGTCCATAATAGAGGTCAAAGACACAGGCTATGTTAAGAGCTCTTGTCCAAGAATCTGAACAAACAATCAGGTTGTGTTAGGGAATTTTACTCAACAACATCATCAGGAAATAATAAAATCACATCGTGCGGCATTTATAGACCGGGAGTGTTTGTACAGTGACACATTTGGGGGAAATACTTCCTCTGATTAACTTTTAATCAGCCAATTAAAGAAATGGAGGTCCAAGAAGGATACTACTTTGAACAAATGAATCAGAAAGATCGCGTCATTGGAGAGCAGTAATAGAAAGGAGTTCGAAGCCCTTCAAAATCCTTTGTTACATTATTACACCAATTAACAAATTATGGAGCATTGGATTATGTTCAGAAGTAATGTCTGGTTTCGGATTCGACGCAAGAAAATGTGCCAATTTAATCAAAGCAAATCAATTTAAGGTGGCGGGTGATGCATTAATTAGGTACACAAAAAGCACCAAAAGAAAAGAATAACTATTATCCCAAACAAAAACAAACAAATGCATTATGTAGAGTAGTAATTCTTACACGTAATTAGTGCATAACAAGAACCCTTAAGATCACTATGGCATATTCGACAGTAAATAGCAAGTATGTGCTCTTCTACTACATAGGCCTTCCTATAACAGTTTGAGTAGAGGAGTGAAACACGCGAAATAGTGTAGCATCAGCCAAAGTCAAAGGCATGCCACCTGGCTTTTCCCTGAGTCCAGTCCAGTGGAGTTTGGTCTCTCACATGCCTGTTGTTAAAGATCGGAGTGACTTTCCATCTGTGTGCTTTGTGTAGTGTTTGTTTTGATCCCCAAATTTGTTGAGACAGTTAACGACCCAATATCCCCATTGACAGCTGGGTCTGTGACATAAACTGCAAAATACAGACTGCTGAGTCTGGTGCAGGTATATGAATTTTCCTTTTACTATATCACAGTGACCTCATTAGTTTTTCAAGCTAACTGCAGCTCTGATTGCAAACGTAGAAATGGTCATAATTTTGAGGTTCCGGATGGGCCAGTCAGAACCGACAACCGTTACACTTTGTCATGCACTTTTGGTATACTCTTAAGATCACAGACATTTTAGAAGGGGCCCTTTTTGTTTTGGCCATTTCCCCAGTCCTGAAGTCCCAGGAAGTCTCCTGCGCCATAATTTTGCCCATAAGGGACCTTTCCTCCTCCTGAAGGTCCATGAAGAGGGCAAAGCACTCTTTCTATCATTCTCATCTTGAACAAGCTGACATGCCCAGGCAACACAAGCGCGTCTCCGTTGCTCTTAAGATCATCCTGATGAGAATGTTGTGTCAGCCTATTTTACTTTGTGATTCTAGGTCCCTACTTCCACATTAGGGACACCGAGATCCCTCATGCATCATCCCAGTCCATTTTGAGATGTGAGATTATAGGAAAGAGGGATAAATCTCCGAGTGGAGTGAGATGTATCAGTTCATCAACTTGTTGAGTCCCCTGTACTATGAGCCATCTCGTCATGTACAACAGCAAACAAGCTCTCAAACTGTTTTATTATTTCATTTTTCGTCTAAAGATGAGTAGAATTAATAAATGGTCTTGAAGAATGATCATAATTCCTTTCAGGAATATGAGGGATAGTATTGTAAAACATATGTCGCACAAAAAAAAAGCAAGAATTTTTGTATTCTGTTGCCAGGGACCGCCCTTCCTTCAATTTTCAATTGTAATGGCACCCTACTGCTAAAAAGCATTTTCATGACTACATGTAGGGGTTGAGTGAATCAAATAGATCAATTCTGTCACTTATTTCCACGATGTATATAGTATTTCAAGCCAATGAGCATATATGCTTTCAGGGGGCTGCGGGGCGGCTGAAATGTTGAACTTATGGCCGCAGATAGGTGTATTAGTCTCGGGGGTTCGGGGGGGGGGGAGGGGAGCGGAGGGAAGTAGGACCCGGTGATGGGGGGTGGTGGTCCCATTAGCTGGTTGGAGGAGTGGCTAGGGGGTTGGGGGGATGGGTGATATGGTTCGTGAAGCTGTGGTCGCTTGTAGGTGGTACTCAGTGGGTTTACCACGCAGCGTGGGGGGGGGGTATGAGCGTTCGTTCCAAATAGTAAGGATAGTGCTGCACATGTGGAATGTTTTACCTCCAGCTTTGACCAGAGCAGAAACTCATCTGTTCTGCTCAGCATGTTGGTAATTACACTCTCATCCCTAGATGACATCTCGACGTCATCAGCGTACCCCTGGACAGGGTTTGGGGATCTGATTTGTGGTGGTGCACACTGACAGAGCCATTTCAGCCACTGGTTGATGGCAAGAATGAAGTTAACAGCACTCCAGGGGCAGCCTGTTTTAATCCCTACCTGGAGAGGTACAGGCTCTGTGAGCTGGTCTCCACAGATGACTTGCAAAAAAGATCCCTTGTACACGTCTGTGATGAGGTCCACAAAGGGTTGAGGTAGATGGATTTCTTCCAGTGTGCGGAGCATCATATTGTGAGACAGTGTCCCAAAGGCGTCTCTAAAATCCAGGAATATAGTGTCGAATTTACAAGATTCATGTTTGAAGTCATCAATTCAAGTTTTAAGGCAAAACACATGTTCATGCATGCCTTGTCTATCTCTGTAGGCTTTTTGTTTAGGTGAGAGAGTGCCTGTGTCTACACACACACAAACACACACACACACACACACACACACACAGACACACACACACGCACACACACACACAAACACACACACACAAACACAGACACACACAAACACACACACACACACACACACAAACACAAACAAACACACAAACAGTAGCAAAGACTGTGTTCTCAAACTGTCCATGTCTGTGATTGGTCATATGCAGGAGACCCCGCCCCTTTCCTGTCTCAGATCTTGATGAAGGAACCTGAGTTAACTTAAGGAGATGATACCCAGAGTCATGTGACCACTTAGCCTGACTGTGATTGTTAGGATAAGTTCAGCTGAATAAACTGATCCTGGATATGTTGACCTCCCACTCCCCCCCAGACCTCTAGGACCCTGGGTGTGACACTCCACAGTCAACTCTCCCTCACACCAATAGTCCTTTTATAACAGTAGGTCTTGGTCCTCCTCGAAAGTGCACAGGCGAGTCCAGGCCTCTTGGCACTGGAATCCAGGAAGTGACAAGCAGCCCTCGCTTCGGATCTCTCTCCTCTTCTGAAGGCTGCTAAGAGAAATGTTCTCTTCATGACAGCCTTGACCCAGCTGACGCCATGTGGCCCAGTGTTGTTGACAATTGGAGCAAAGATTATTGTGTTCCTGTTCAGCAGGATCAACGCACGTAAGGCTGCTGGCCCTGATGGCATCTCTGGACACATGCTCAGGGCCTGTGCTGGGCAGCTAGCTGAGGTCTTGACTGACATATTCAACCTGTCACTGGCCCAAGCAGATGTCCCCAGCTGCTTTAAGACCACCTCCATCGTGCCGGTGCCTAAACACTCCACTGCAGCGAGCCTCAACGACTTCCGCCCTGTTGCACTCACCCCCACCATTATGAAGTGCTTCGAGAGGATGGTCCTGGCTCACCTGAGAACCTGTTTACCACCCACACTGGACCCCTTCCAATTCACCTACCGCCAGAACAGGAGTACGGAGGACGCCATCTCCACGGCACTTCACTCCACACTTTCTCACCTGGACAATAACAACTCCTGTGTAAGAATGCTGTTCATAGACTTCAGTTCAGCTTTCAACACAATCATCCCCTCTAAACTGATCACGAAACTCGGTGACCGAGGCATCAACCCTTCCCTCTGCAGCTGGATACTGGACTTCCTATCCAACAGAGCCCAGTCTGTTAGGTTAGAGAACCACACCTCCTCAACCCTCATCCTGAACACCGGCGTGCCCCAAGGCTGTGTGCTAAGTCCTCTCCTCTACTCACTATTCACCTATGACAGCATTCCTGTACATGGATCTAATACTTTTGTCAAGTTTGCAGACGATACTACGATGATTGGTCTCATCAGCAACAACGATGAGTCGGCCTACAGAGAAGAGGTCCAGCATCTGGCGGCGTGGTGCACTGACAACAACCTGGCTCTCAATACCAAGAAGACCAAAGAGCTCATCGTGGACTACAGGAAGAAAGGTGGCACACCCCATCCATATCAACGGGACGGAGGTCGAGTGTGTCACCAGCTTCAAGTTCCTGGGTGTCCACATCTCTGAGGACCTCTCTTGGACCCTCAACACCTCAACCCTGGTCAAGAAAGCTCACCAGCGTCTCCTGAGGAGACTGAAGAAGGCCCATCTGTCTCCTCAGATTCTGGTGAATTTCTACCGCTGCACCATCGAGAGCATCCTCACCAACTGCATCTCAGTGTGGTATGGCAGCTGCTCTGTTGAGGACCAGAAGTCACTGCAGAGGGTGGTGAAGACTGCCCAACACATCACCAGTTCCTCACTCCCCCTCAATGAGGCTGTGAGAGCAAGAGATCCTCAAGGACAGCTCTCTCACCCCAGCCACAGACTGTTTGCCCTCCTCCCCTCTGGGAGGCGCTACAGGGTCCTTCATTCCCGGACCAGCAGGTTCAGGAACAGCTTCATCCCTGCGGCTGTCACCCTGCTGACCTCTGCTCCAGAGGGATAGCAGCAACCCCCCCCCCACACACACACACACACACACAAACACACACACACAGCTTCTCCAGTGACTATACTCCCCCCCCCACCCTGGCTTGAACTGCCATAAACACTCCTCCAACCACTGAACATTTGAACATTTGCACTACACTGTCACTTTTTTTACTACTGTATTATCCTGCCTATAGTATATTCATATTTATATATTTGTATATATTTATCTTGCTTATAGTTATTATATCATACATTACCTGTTAATACTGTACTATTCCATATATATTACTTACTGCTCATTGTTCTTATATCATACAATACCTGTTAATACTGTACTATTCCATATACATTTCTTACTGTACATATCTTATTTATTTACATTCCATTTTAAATACGCACAATACTCAGCACTTTAACTGCTTTTTTTGCACTTCTGGTTAGATGCTAAACTGCATTTCGTTGTATAAGTACTTGTACTGTGCAATGACAATAAAGTTGAATCTAAATCTAAATCTGAATCTTATATCGGCTGAAATGTTCTGTTTATTAGGATCCTCGAAACCAAAACAATGAAATATAACAATTTGACGCACACACATTCTAATTTCAAGATTAAACACTAGGAAGGAGAAGGTTATTATTTGTATGAAGGCATTATATCTGGCCCAAACTGCTTCTATCTTTATTGTTAAGAGTTCAGTCAGACACAGACTATAGCTAAAATATTGAAATCCTGACATTACCAGTACCTGCTTCCAGTTCAAAACACTAGTACTTGATACCGTGCTGTGACCAGATCAGGTCCAGTCCACATCCAGGACCTGGTCCAACCTCACAGCCCGTCCACTCCGCTCTGCATCGACCAATCAGCTGCTCCCGCACTGTGAGGGACAGCTGTCACTCAACAAGATCAGGACTGTTTCCTGTCCTGGCTCCTAAACGGTGGAACCAGCTCCACGTGGACATCAGGACAGGACGTCCACACATCGTCCTCCAGACTGAAGACACATCTCTTCAGGCTGTGGGTGAATGTAGAACTGTACTGCTTTGAGTGGTCATCAAGACTAGAAAAGCGCTATATAAATACAAAGCCATTTACCATTTACTATATCTTGAATAAAAGTTTAAACTAACAAGTTAGTAGCAATAACAACATGTCACTAACTTATAGCACTTTGTAGTTTTGCTGTTTTGAAGAAATTGTACTTTCTTGATTCTTGTTGTTGTGGTTTGTTTACTCGTGGTTGATGCACTTCCTGTGAGTCACTTAGGATAAAAGCGGTGCTTATTCATCAGCTCACATTTATAAACAAAGAGAAAATGAAGTGCTTTTTAAAATACTTGACTTGTATCCATGGCAACAATTGATGATATTTATCTGTGTTGTGAGCTGATGACGTCTCGAAGGGGAAGTTTAATGACTCTTCACAATAAAAGCCTCCGAACCTCAGCACCCTCAGAAACGTTTTGTGATGTTCTTCCTGTCTCTGCAGTTGCAGCTTCCTGTCGCATCCTGAGATGTAATTCAGACTTTGTGGCTGCGACACTGGACCTGGGCCGCGGCGGCGGCGGGGGCAGCATGGGCGGGACTGATGGCGTTGGAAGAGGTGGTGGAGCAGATGGAGCAGCTCTGAGCCGGGAGGCGGTGAACACCGGTTACTGCAGCGCCCTGCGCTCCTACGGCACGTGCACAAAGCGGATGGCACGGGCGTGTCGCGGTGACCTGGCGTACCACTCTGCGGTTCAGGGCATCGAGGACCTCCTGATCCAGCACCGCTGCACCCGGGTGGGGCCCACAGCCCAGCCCCGCCCCCTCCCTCAGGGCACGCTGTCGGGAGATGCCTGCCTTTACGAGAGGAGCTTCTTGAGCAGAGAAGGTCAGACAACAGAGTACCTGCACTGTGGCGTGTTCGGAGACCCACACATCAGAACTTTCCACGATGACTTCCAGACGTGTTCCATGCAGGGGGCGTGGCCTCTGATGGATAACGAATACCTGTACATACAGGCCACCAGCTCGCCAAAGAGGGCGAGTCCTCATGGCACGGTGCTCACTAAGGTGAGTCGCAGAGTGCACAGGGCGACCAGGTGGACGTGGTCATCTTGTTTAATAACTTTACAAAAAAATGGGTTAGGGTTAGGGTTAGGGTTAGGGTTAGGGTTAACCCTAACCCTTTTCAGTGTTTGAATTTGTGGGCTACCGTGACCTTGCACGCTGTGACATCACTGCTGGGCGTGGTCACTCTGATGATGGTTGACAGGAAGTGTCTCTGACTATTGCGTCTTGTCTCTTCACAGATAACCATCATCTTTAAAGAAGTGCGTCAGTGCGTTGATCAGCAGCTCTACCAGGCCGAGCTGGACAACGTCCCTGCGGCGTTCGCTGACGGCTCGGTGGCGAGTGGCGAGTTGCACGGTCACCACATCCTGAGTGTCCGGACTCGCACCGCTGGCCGACACGTGGAGATCGGAGCGGCTCACATCGGCACGCTGCTGGTGGTGCGTCAGAGCGGCTGCTCGCTCAGCTTATCCATCCGGTCGCCACGTGACGTCATGGAGGCGTTCGGCCCGGAGCAGGACCTGCAGCTGTGTGTGTGGGGCTGCCCCCCCTCCCAAAGACTCGACACGCTGCGCCCGCTGCCGCCGCTGGACTCCTCGCGGCCTGCCGATGTCAGCGCCCATGACCACTGTGCTACGCTGCTTCCTGCCCGGGATGTTTACTACCAGGCCTGTGTGTTTGACCTGATCACCAGCGGAGACCTGAACTCCAGCACAGCCGCTGTCAGTGCGCTGCAGGACGCCAGAAACATGATCTCAGAGCAGGAGCGAGTTCACCTGCTGCTGGTCACCTCCGCCGAGCCACGAGCACGACCACACCTGACACTGCTGCTGCTGCCGCTCGGCATGCTGGGATCTCTGAGCAGAGCCTGAAGAAGCAGGAAGTCACTCCGCTTAGACTGAAACTAATCAGCCCGAGGTCACGTGTTCAGAATCTGTGGCAGATGAAGTGAGGTTCTAATCCCAACAACATCTGTTGCCTTGTTTCCTTTTGTGGAGCGTAAACTTGATTCTGTGAAATATTAACTATCAACGTTTACATCTCGAACAAGAAAAAAATGTAGACGACTTTTTGAACTGTATAAAACACGTTGCGTGTGATGAGGATGTGACATCAGCGGGTGGGCGGAGAAATGATCACACATCGTCATGCTGTCATCGTGTCTCTGCAGTAAGAACTTTCTGACAGCAGTGCATTCTGGTTCTGGTAGTCAAATCAATCAATCAATCAAATTTTATTTGCATAGTCCATATTCACAAATCACAGTTGGTCTCATAGGGCTTTAACATGGTGAGTCATCCTCTGTCCTTAACCCTCAGCAAGAGTCAGGACAAACTACTAAAACCTTTTAACAGGTAAAACTACGTAGAAACCTCAGAGACACGTGTGAGGATCCGTCTCCCAGGACGACAGAAGATCAAATGATAACACGTGTAGGAAAACATCAAGATTAAAGGTTTTATCAGACTTGAAAAGAATTATAATGTTTAAAGCTACAAGTAGCAATGATTAAATCATGTCATCTCCTGTGTCCAATAGGTGGTGCTATGACTCCGACAGAATATTGTCATGTAGACGTCTTCAGGCTGAGACAAAATAAAATAACTTCCTGTTTCATGGTGAAACCTGATTGAACTGTTCTGCTCCTGAAGGCTGGAGATCTCCTCCTGCTCCATCTTCCCTTCGCCGAAGCCTGAGTGTCATTTTTGACTTCACCCTCTTCTTCCAATTCCACATCAAATCCGCCTTCTTTCACATGAACATCCTCTCCGGACTCCTCCCCTCACTCATCTCATCCCCCCCGTCTGGAATGTAATGGAGTCCGGTCCGGTGCACCAGACAGCCTCCTGAAGCTTGTAGTGAAGCGGCTCCAGTGTGTACAGCTCTGCTCCCAAGGTTCTCACCGGCTGTAAGCCCTGGCATCACCTCACCCCGACCCTCATTCACTCCACTGGCTCCAGATCAAGGCCCACATCGAGTACAACTCCTCCTGCTCACCTAGAACCCGAGCCCCACCCTATCTAACCTATCTATCCTCCAAACCTAAACTCCGCTCGGAAGGCTGCTATCCTCCAACTCAGGTTTTCTCTCCGACATCAAACCAAGACATTTAAATTCTAAATGTAACAGGAAGCCAGTGAAGCTAACACAGGAGACAAGTGGTCTCTGTCCCTGGTTCATGTGAGGACACCCTGCAGAGTCTCTAAATGGATAGTTCACCTAAAAATTTAAATTCCATCATCATCTACTCACCACTGTGATGGGGTGAAGTGTTTGAGTCCACAAAATACTTTCGGAGTTTCAGGCGTAAATAGGGTTGCAGTCAAATCAAATTCAATTGAAGTAACAAGTGACAGAGACTTCCTCCAAGTTTCCGTAAGCCGTAAGTGGGTTAGCCGTAAGTGGGTTAGCCGTAAGTGGGTTAGCCGTGTCCGTAAGGAAGTAAAACGTTCCTGTTCAACTGGTAACAAGTGTTGAACCTGAATATCCACTGTGCTCAAATCAGGTTGTTACTGGCTCCAGCACACACCCATCTGCGTGTGTGTATGTGTGTGTGTGTGTGTGTGTGTGTGTGTGTGTGTGTGTGTCACTGAAGCTTCCAGTAAGTTGACTTATCAAAGAAAACAATGACAAAGAAAAGTTTCTCGTCTGGAGCAACAGGAAACAAATCTGCTAACACATTATTGCATCAATCATTTATTGCCTCAATACATATATTGTAATTAATAAAAGTAATTGTTTCCAGATCAGTATTGCAGCATTAAATCTTCGGTTTTTTAACAAAGGTTTTTTAACAAAGGTTTTTCTAACAAGATCGTTATTAATGTGATTATTAGCATGCTCATATTTGTGAAGTGAAGAGCGATAGGATCAAAGTGTCAGCAGCTTGTCAACTATTCATCGTCATGAAGCGTGAAGTTCAACAAAAGACGTGAAAATCAGTGATGATGTGATGAAGAGTGACGTAGACCACAACACACCTTCACTCACACCAGGATAAATATCTGCATCTGCAACACAAAGCCAGCAGACCAGGACCAGCAGACCAGGACCCGTCAGACCAGGACCGTCAGACCAGGACCATCACACCAGGACCATCAGACCAGGACCGTCAGACCAGGACCGTCAGACCAGGACCATCAGACCAGGACCATCACACCAGGACCATCAGACCAGGACCGTCAGACCAGGACCATCAGACCAGGACCGTCAGACCAGGACCCGTCAGACCAGGACCGTCAGACCAGGACCATCACACCAGGACCATCAGACCAGGACCAGCAGACCAGGACCATCAGACCAGGACCAGCAGACCAGGACCGTCACACCAGGGCCATCAGACCAGGACCATCAGACCAGGACCATCAGACCAGGACCATCACACCAGGACCATCAGACCAGGACCAGCAGACCAGGACCAGCAGACCAGGACCGTCAGACCAGGACCGTCAGACCAGGACCGTCAGACCAGGACCATCAGACCAGGACCATCACACCAGGACCAGCAGACCAGGACCAGCAGACCAGGACCAGCAGACCAGGACCATCAGATCTGCAGAGAAGTGAGTTTATAACCTCCGACCTTAGCCGCAGCATCTTTACTATTTGTTTATTTATTCATTTGGATCGTCATGATGCAACTCCTCTTCAGGTTAAAAACAGAAATTAACAACTAAGAAAATTTGATACTCTACAAAAGGACGCATCAAAAAGACAAATAAAGAAAAAAAACATATTTGAAGCAACAATAATAAACCACAAAAGTTACAAAAACTAACAAAAACCCAACAACGTCAAACAGAATAACTCATTTTCTTATCCACAACAATATTTGATAGTTTTTTAGTCTGATCCCGTTCAGGAATCTTTAACTAATCTGCTCTGTATGAACTGATGAACTGGGATTTAGGCTTAAATTATCATTTATCCATAGCAGCACAGAACATGTGCAGAAAACTTCCTCGAAGCATCTTTTCCATCTCAGAGATGATGGACTCAAACTGGTTTAACTGGAAATCTTCAGCTGATTTCCCATCTGACACTTTACCTGAATGAATCTGACGAAGACAGAAACTTCCTCTGGTCCTGACTCACATCATCAAATCAAAGATTTCAGGTGATTGACTTTGTTGATGAAAAAGTTGAAATATTTCCGAACATCATATTTAATTCAATGTCAGAGTTTTCACAGTTTACGCGTGAATTTAAAACCCCTCCTTTTTTTGTTGCAGTGCATTGTGGGTACCTGATCCTCCTCTTCCTGGGGTTCTGGGCGGAGCTTGCTGCAGGCAGAGCGATACTGAAGGACCCTGAAATGCAAAGTATTGCTGATGACCTGCAGGTGGCGCTGATGGACTTCAGGAGCATCCTCAAGGAGACGGTGAGACAGAAAACATTTTCACCAAACTCTGTTCAAAAATACACAAGTTTTAAAATCATTGTTGGACTGACTTCCTCTTCTGGTGTGGAGTTAAAATCTCAGAAGTCAAATTGGACACTTTTTACTTCTCGTAGCATCAGAGACGAAAACAACAATCGAATACACAACATCTATGAAACCGAAGTTTTTTAAAACCTCCTTTGAACCAAGAGCAATAAACAATGAGGTTGACTGCGAACTTTGTTTCAGCAGAAATTTTAAAACTACATTTACGAACTTTCATCGTCTTTTTCTTATTTATTTATTTAAATAGTACACACATGAAATAACAGAAAATAAACAAAGAGACAAACAAATACATTTCCAGTTGTTATATAGCTTTACACACACACACACACACACACACACACAAACACACAAACACATATATATATATATATATATATATATATATATATCATGCATTGTGTTCTGCAGGTCACAGGGTTTTATTTTTTGTTGCAGAGTTTCCCCAGAGATCTTCTGGCTCCGCCCTGTCACCAGCATGTGATGGATCTGAACCAGGTGAACATCAACACACACACGTCTTTAACTTCACACTTTCAACAAACACACATTTAGCTGAGTCAATTCTCAGAGTCAGAGTGTGTCCTCAGAGACAGAGTGTGTCCTCAGAGTCAGAGTGTGTCCTCAGAGTCAGAGTGTGTGTCCTCAGAGTCAGTGTGTGTCCTCAGAGACAGTGAGTGTCCTCAGAGACAGTGTGTGTCCTCAGAGTCAGTGTGTGTGTCCTCAGAGACAGTGAGTGTCCTCAGAGACAGTGAGTGTCCTCAGAGTCAGTGTGTGTCCTCAGAGACAGAGTGTGTCCCCAGAGACAGTGTGTGTGTCCTCAGAGACAGTGTGTGTCCTCAGAGACAGTGTGTGTGTCCTCAGAGACAGTGTGTGTGTCCTCAGAGTCAGTGTGTGTGTCCTCAGAGACAGTGAGTGTGTCCTCAGAGACAGTGTGTGTGTCCTCAGAGACAGTGTGTGTGTCCTCAGAGACAGTGAGTGTGTCCTCAGAGACAGTGAGTGTGTCCTCAGAGACAGTGAGTGTGTCCTCAGAGACAGTGTGAGTGTCCTCAGAGACAGTGAGTGTGTCCTCAGAGACATTGAGTGTGTCCTCAGAGACAGTGAGTGTCCTCAGAGACAGTGAGTGTCCTCAGAGACACTGTGTGTCCTCAGAGACAGTGAGTGTCCTCAGAGACAGTGAGTGTCCTCAGAGACAGTGAGTGTCCTCAGAGACAGTGAGTGTGTCCTCAGAGACAGTGAGTGTGTCCTCAGAGACAGTGAGTGTCCTCAGAGACAGTGAGTGTGTCCTCAGAGACAGTGAGTGTCCTCAGAGACAGTGAGTGTGTCCTCAGAGACAGTGAGTGTGTCCTCAGAGACAGTGAGTGTCCTCAGAGACAGTGAGTGTGTCCTCAGAGACAGAGGGACATCACTGTAATAACATGCTATTGTTTAATGTGCTAATGAATCAATGACATGAAACTGAAAGCTTGATGCTCAGCTGCAACATGACACTTCACCACTAGATGTCACTAAATTCTACACACTGAACCTTCACAAAGACACGTAGCCACGTGGCTGATGATTGGTTAATGTGATTGATGATGTGATTGGTTCTCAGGGCTCCCAGGTGCTCCACAGACTCGCCCAGTATCAGACGTGTGCGGAGCAGCTGGTCTCTCTCTCCCCCGATGTGGACGCTCTGTGTCGAGTTGTCACACTGAACCACGACCTGCTGCAACACCTGGTCAGTATCTGAGCCCTGATTGGCTGATTCATACAGCATCAGTGTCACCTGATGACAGAAGAGACGCGGAGAGGGAGTAATAAGAAAAGAAAAGAGAGAGAGAGAATCAGGAAGAAGAACAAAAGGAAAGTAGGGTGAAGAAATAAAGATACAAATCAGGAAAGAGATTATTTGATTGATTAGTGTGTGTGTCTGTGTGTATGTGTGTGTGTGTGTGTGTGTGTGTGTCGTGTGTTGTGTGTGTTTTAAGGGCGGATCACAGCAGGACTCTGCAGTGTGTCCTTCCTCGTCCTCCTCGTCTCCATCAGACTTTGACTCTGTGCGTAACGGCCTGCAGTGTGTTCAGTGTTGGAGCCAGCAGGTGGCAGCACTGTGCAGATGATTGATTGTTGTCTTTTCCGACGCTTCAGACAGAATTCTTTACATTATTTATGATTTCTTTATCACTTCATCATCATGTGTGATTTAATGTGTGATTTAATCTGCTTTAGTCTCATAAAACGATAAAGGAAACTGATTCTGACAAACATATTAGCTGTTATATATTAATATATTTATCATATTTATCATTTAAACGTTAAATTGAACTGATTTTTCTATTCATGTATTTATGATTTTACATTATTTTTGTTCTAATGATATGTTTTCTATAATTCCTGGTTTGAACAGCAGACGGCACTGTTGTTACTTTTATACTTTTGTATTACACTGTGGTTTTAATTGATCTAAAAAGTACTTTAATCATTTGTATTGTTTTTGCTGAGATATGTTTAAATAAAGCTTTTAATAAAATAAGAAGAAAACAATATCTTCATTTCCCTTTATTTTCACTTTGTAAAAATGAATCCTGGCTGTAATACCTGCACAGAGCTGAGCTCTAGAGCTGTGGACATGTCTCTTAGATGCATGGCGTTGGGACCTGGACTCCACTGAAGGATTATAACACTGCTGCTCCAGGATCAGGACAGATGCACACTGACGGTCGGAGTGTGTGTCCTCCTCTGACCTGCGCTCAGTTTACATTTTAACAATAAACACAGATCACAAGTTATCAGGACACAAACAGGACTTTGTGTTTGTTTGATTCTCTAGAGTTTGTGAGACTCGTGACGCACACAAGAGGGAAAGAGACGAGAAGACACACACACACACACACACACACACACACACACAGACACACATACACACACACACAGACACACACACAGACACACAGACACACAAACACACACAAACACACACACACACACAAACACACACACACACAAACACACACACACACACACACACACAGACACACATACACACACACACAGACACACACACAAACACATACACAAACAAACAAACACACGCACACACACAGACACACACAGAGACACATACACACACACACACACAAACACACACACACACACACACACACACACACACACACACACACACACACACACACAAACAAACACACGCACACACACAGACACACACAGAGACACATACACACACACACACAAACACACACACACACACACACACACACACACACACACACACACTCCTGCAGACAGAAGAGTTCCTCCTGCACAGTCTGAGGCTTTGTGCGTACCCATTGTTAGTGAATGAGGCCCATGGTGTGGGTCAGGGTCGGTGCTGTCCAGCTACATGCAGTGTTTCAAGAGTACAAGCAGGAATATGTCTGATCAATAAAATGTCCTGTGAGCGTCAGAGAAGCTGGAGTTGTCTCAGAGTTGTCCTCGCTGTCCACACATCACTTACAAACCACACCTGCTGATATGATGCAGGCTTTCAGAGCTGTTTAATCTCACAGCTTTGGAAATTCACATCAGTTTGATCCACATCACTGTGACTCCTCCCCGTCGTATCTCCGCCTCCTCCACTCCCCGCCCCCCTGCAGCACCTCCTCAGCACCTCCTCCGTGTCAGTGTGTGGTTGCTGTGAACAGGATTGTGAACCGATCTGGATCAGACGGTAGTTGTGTTCTTTGCTGCTGTTGTGTTGGAGTGAAGAGAGAACATGAGATTGTGACCTGAGGTGAGCACGATCAGGTAAGAACACTTCCCGAGACCAGGTCTCAGATTCAGGACTGAGGTTTAAGAAGATGAGGGCAGGTCTGCAGAGAGGTGGAAGGTCACATCATGAAGACACACACACACACACACACACACACACAGACACACACAGACACACACACACACAGTATGACAGCAGCTGTGGGGATCAGTTGCCAGTTCCTCTTGTCTAAGCTCAAGTTTCTTCGTATTAATCCTGGAGTTTGCGATTAACTCATAAAGTTTATCTTCTAAAGATTCCACGTTGTGTCCTATGGTCATCGCACTCGCCCCCTCCCATGGTTTCCAGTGGTACTGCTCAGTTTCTCTGTTTTGTCCGTACCTGTAACTTTAGAAGACGTAAACAAATACAGGAAATCTTAACGCAGCTCCGTCTGTTTATAAAATCTAATCTTGAGAATAAATGAGCATTGAATCAACGTGTTCACAATCAGTCACATCATCGAACCTCAGTCTAAACTCCTCCTTTCCTGCAGGATGTCAGGTGACTGGTCCATTCTGGGGGTGTCGTCCCTGTCTCCACCCAGCAGCTATGTAGCCCCACCCCCTACCAACGTCTCTCAGCCCCACCCCCTCTCAGACTGGGACGCTCCCAGTTTCACTCGGGCTGCTCAGATCCGTGTCGGCGCCACTTTGGTCCTCTTCCTGTTTGCGGCCTGCAGTAACCTGGCCCTATTGGCCAGCGTGTGGCGTGGGCGTGGCCGGCGGCTGGCATCTCACTTGCGTCCGCTGATGCTGAGCCTAGCATCGGCTGACCTGATGATGACCTTCGTGGTGATGCCTCTGGACGCAGTGTGGAACCGGACGGTGCAGTGGTATGGAGGAGACGTGCTCTGTAAACTCCTTTCCTTCCTGAAGCTGTTTGCCATGCACGCCTCGGCCTTCATCCTCGTTGTCATCAGCCTGGACCGCCAGCACGCCATCCTGCACCCGCTGGATGCTCTGAGTGCTCATCGTAGGAATCGGCGAATGGTTCTGATGGCCTGGAGCCTCAGCCTGCTGCTCGCATCACCACAAGTAGATCTCTTGACGTGTTTCTTGTGTTTTTTGTGATTGGCGTGTTGCTGTGACTGGCGTGTTGCTGAGTTTGGCGTGTTGGCGTGTTGGTGTGTTATCGTGTTTGGCGGGTTCCATACAGGTAACGAGTCACAGCAGCAGCTCCGGCTTTAAACTCTGAACATGAAATCTCTTCAGGAATGTTCTGATTAAAAGTGAAACACCCCCTGCTGTTAGCTCTGCTAACTGTGCCACTTGGTTTTTGTAAGGAATGCTAAGATGCTAAGATGCTATGAGCTTGAGACAGTGAAGACTATGGCACACACACACACACACGCACACACACACACACACACACACGTTCAGATCAGAGCTCGTTCATTGGTGTAAATCGTTCTTTCCAAAAGTGTGTCCAAGACCAAGGACATGAGGAGATCTCAGGAAGACTTAATCCCTCAATCCCCAAATGTACTTTTATCAGAGGCTCTGTAATTTTAACATTGATTTTACTTAGATGGAAATGTTTTATTCTTGCTTTATTGAGTCAGTGTCATTTTTACTTGTATCTGTTGGTCTTATTGTCTATTAGAACTAACAGTGAACTCAGGGCATCGTTAAAGTGTGCAGTGGAATCCCTGACTGACCTTCCTCATCAGAGGAGATGTTTGAAGAAGGTCCCGTCTGTCTTGTTGGATTCAAGCCGTCCGCTCTTCAAAGAGTTTTGTTGCTTCCCTCTGGAAACAGATTCTCCTGGATGAATAGATTTAGCTCATTTGACCCTTTGGCCTTTTTTAATGAGAATTTTTTATATTGTATTTATTGACATGGTATTTTTGGAATTGTCTGTCCTCCACTTATTGGCTGTACAACACATTTCACTACAGGGTTAATACAGGGTTCTTGACTAAAGGTGAGTACGAGTTAGTCCTTACATGTCGTCTCTCCTGCTGCAGGACAGTGGCGGGACTAGAATCATTTATTCAGATGACAGTTTGAGGGTCTGTGAAGAGAAGGACTCTATAACCTTAGTGAGAAGGTTCAAAACGTGGGCTCTCAGGCGGGGTGAAGGTGTGGAGGTGGACGGAGGGGCTGTTGGTCCCTCTACAAACCCCCCAGGGTGAGGGGTCTGTCTCTCTAACCTGTCTTTGACCCTGTCTGCAGCTCTTCATCTTCAGGACCATCATGGTGGACGGTGTGGACTTCACTCAGTGTGCGTCTCACGGCAGCTTCAGGCGCCGTTGGCAGGAGACACTTTACAACATGTTTCACTTCATCACGCTGTACGTGGTTCCCCTGCTGGTCATGAGCTGCTGCTACAGCCGCATCCTGCTGCACATTCACCAGCAGCACATGAGGGACAAAGGTAACGCACCTGAAACCCACTCTAACGGTATGACTTCCCTGATGACATCACTGATGGATTCCCTTCTCAGCAGGGGAATCGTACCTGCGTCGCAGCGCCACTGACATCATCCCCAAAGCTCGGATGAAGACTCTGAAGATGACGGTGGTCATAGTTCTGTCCTTCGTCGTGTGCTGGACGCCGTACTACCTGCTGGGGATCTGGTACTGGTTCCAGCCTGAAATGCTGCGCGTCACTCCCGAGTATGTCCACCACGCCCTCTTTGTATTTGGGAACTTGAACACCTGCTGTGACCCCGTCATCTACGGCTTCTACACGCCGTCCTTCAGGGCCGACCTCGCCGTCTGCTTCCGCCGGGCAACAAGCGCTGCCGGGGCTTTGCCACGATCTCCAGACCGAGTGTGTGCCAGACAACGTCCTCACAGCAAGGAGCACGACACGCCAGTGAACGACCACGCAGCCCACTGACCCGACCAATCAGAGGGTAGGCCTCCACCCACAGGAACCAATCGGAGGAAAGATAGATGATGCAGACATTTCAGTTGTAATTGTTTGAGTTAGATTACTTTTTAATTTTTGTGGCATATTAATTTTGAGTGATCAATCAGTCACTGATTCTTACTCCATTAATCAATCATATTTATTGAAAAAATAAACCTTTTTACACAGCAGCCATTTATTTTGCTCTGATTGGCTGCAGCTTCCAGACCGACAGAGTGATGTCACATATCAATCATTCTGTGACAGATCAACAGACGAGTTTCTGTTTCTACATCAGTTTATTTGGTTTCATGTGTCGACAAATGTTCACAAATAGACTTCATCATCTTCATCATCAGAAAAATTATGTGAATCAGTGACAATAAAAAACAAATCATCAGAATTTTATGCAATTTAACATTTGTAAATGTTTGTAAATCTATTTGGTGTAAATCTGTTTAAAATCACATTAAAGCTTTGGGATATTTTTTTTTGACATTGAAAATATAATGTTTTCGAGAAAAGAAATCGGTAAATTAAAGCATCACTCTTCTCATTGGTTCTAGCTTCAGTCACTAAACAGCTCGGGTTCTTCTAACCTTTGTAAATAACGTGATGATGACGTCATTGTGATGAATACTAAATTGAATTTCATTCTCACGTTATAACATCATGAGAACAAACATATCGTTGATCAGTTGCTCGACCTTCAGCTGAAAACAACTTTTATCAATTCTAGAAAAAAATTCACACTTTCATTCACCTACGAGAAAAAGTTAATATTGAAAATAGGGAAAACATCTTTTAGTATTAAACATCCAAAATTCATTTTGGTAGAATTTCCTCTTCACAGAAAAATCTCAACTGAAAGAATAATGTTCTGGAAAAAGAAACATTTTTATAAAACATTTTCTGTTGCTGGACTCTGACAGTGACCCTTGACCTTTGACCCTGAAACGTCAACATGTTTCTACAGATCTGTGGTCCTGGGGTCAAGACGTCCCGGGGTCAAGACGTCCCGGGGTCACTGTCCGCAACAGAGACAGACGCTGTAGAGACATTCAACCATAACCATAACTCACAAACTCTGGTTCTCATAATCAATAATTACAGATCGTTCGGTCGAGGCGTTTCTTTCACTCTTTCGGTTTTGACCGTTTGTAAACGGATCCTGACGCCCGAAGCACAATATCAAAAATACAGAAAATTCACTGAAATATATGTTGGTTCAGTTTGTTCTTCGACTCTGAAACAACAGTTTGAACGGTAAAGACTTTTAATCTTTGGGCATTAATCAGCTCGCCTAAAATTGAAAGTTAAAATTGGTCAGAGGTCAGGTTAACACGTCTGACGAGGCTGCACACACCTGCAGGCAGGGGACAGGAAGTGGCTTTAGTCCAACAGGAAGTGTCAACAAAAAAAAAGTCATAGGGCTGAGGAGCGCGGGGCGGAGTCAGACAAGCAACATTCAGAGTCGGGGTCGCGTCGGGGTCACGTCGGGGTCACGTGGGGGTCGCGTCGGGGTCACGTCGGGGTCACGTGGGGGTCGTGTAGGGGTCACGTCGGGGTCGCGTCGGGGTCACGTGGGGGTCGCGTCGGGGTCGCGTCGGGGTCGCGTCGGGGTCACGTCGGGGTCGTGTAGGGGTCACGTCGGGGTCGCGTCGGGGTCGCGTCGGGGTCACGTGGGGGTCGCTTCGGGGTCGCGTCGGGGTCACGTCGGGGTCGCGTCGGGGTCACGTCGGGGTCACGTCGGGGTCACGTCGGGGTCACGTCGGGGTCACGTCGGGGTCACGTCGGGGTCACGTCGGGGTCGTGTCGGGGTCACGTCGGGGTCACGTCGGGGTCACGTCGGGGTCACGTTGGGGTCACGTTGGGGTCGCGTCAGGTTCAAAGTGGCCTTTTGGTTTCAGGGAGGTGAGCAGCAGCAGGAGACTCGGGCGTCTCCAGTCTGAGGTCACTCTCTTTGGAGGTAGTTTGGTGGGGAAGCGGGGGGGGCAGCGACGGCTTCCTCTGCGATCTGACCTGAGGTGAGAAACACTAACGAGCTAAAGCGGAGGACAGTTGACGTCCTCCTCAGCGCCTGCTGACCAGAGTCATAATACATCACTTTGGCTAAGGGCCTCAGAAGGAGGACGCACCGCGGCGGCGCCCCCTGCTGACGACCCGGCTCTGGTCAGCCCGGCTGAAGGCCACTCGGCACTGACGGTGAATCAATTAAAATGAACCTAAGAAAAAAGGTTTTGGTTTCAACAGCAAACATCAGCAAGTGATGTCACACGGGAATCATTCACATGAGCTCTGTAAGAAAGATTTGGTTTCAGTGTGAAGACGAAATTCATCCCTGTGACATCTTCATCCTCTTCATCATAATCTTCATCAATCTCAATGTGTCATTATAATGGGTCGGGGTTGTAAGGCTGTCAGAAGCAGAGGAGCCGGGGGGGGGTGGGGGGGGGTTATCTAGTGCCTTGGATTGGCCGAAAGGGGGATGTTGGTTCAACCATGACCATCACTGGAGGAGGGGCGGAGTCACATCTCTGTGGGAAGAGTAGACGGGTCACAATTAACAGGATGAAAGCCGTAACCATGACGACCATAATGACAAACAAATCAAAACACACGGATAGATCACAGTGATTATTTGATTGGAGGAAATGTGAATGATGTCATTCATGAGGTCAGAGGGGCTGAACCATCAAAGTAGCTTACAGTTTTTTCCTATCGTTTTAGGCAATTTACCTAAACCATGTTCCCATTCCCTGAACACTTCACACAGTGAGCGTACCAGTAGACCATGTGAACCAAACTGTGGTTACTTGCCCCTATGCTAAGATACAAATGCTGGCAATGACGCCTTCTTCCAAATTCCATGGATACCTGCCCCAGTCAATGTTCACTACCGGCAAAACGCTGTGGAACTACAGCATATTTGACCAATGTTTAGATACTCTGTTCAAAACAAACCTAAAACTTATCAGTAATTTAGATCACTGTAGATGGAAAGATGCTGCATTTGGACAGACAAATGAAGTTACATGTTTGAATAAGAAAAAATATTTAGTTTATAGTTTATTTATTTTATTTTACAGTAATTTAGATTTTTTCCCCCCTGTGCACCATAGTTCTTGGTGAATTGGCATGGAATTACTTTTTTTACGTAAAAGCAACACTACATACAATGATCTGTACAAAACACAGAGGATAAGTTTTGCAATGCAAAACACCTGGTGGTCATTTCAGCTAAAGACCTACTCAGCTAAAGACCTACTCAGCTAAAGACCTACTCAGCTAAAGACCTACTCAGCTAAAGACCTACTCAGCTAAAGACCTACTCAGGTGTTTTACATGTAATTTGTGCCTCGTTGAAAAAGGGCCTTCTTTGGCATTTGGACTTCTTTACGTAGTTGGTATAGGAAAATGGATGCAGCAAGAGCAAGAGCAAGAGGCAGAGGCAGAGGCAGAGGAAGAGGTGGAGGTGGAGGTGAAGGTGAAGGTGAAGGTGAAGGTGAAGGTGAAGGTG
>CM076722.1:170025-270025 GCA_038501795.1 Pseudopleuronectes americanus
GGGACGGAGTCAGGACAGGAGGACGGAGTCAGGACAGGAGGACTGAGGGACATGGGGACGGAGTCAGGACAGGAGGACGGAGGCGGGACATGGGGACGGAGTCAGTGCAGGAGGACGGAGTCAGTGCAGGAGGACGGAGGCGGGACAGGAGGACGGAGGCGGGACATGGGGACGGAGTCAGGACAGGAGGACT
This sequence comes from Pseudopleuronectes americanus, assembly GCA_038501795.1. Taxonomy (NCBI): domain Eukaryota; kingdom Metazoa; phylum Chordata; class Actinopteri; order Pleuronectiformes; family Pleuronectidae; genus Pseudopleuronectes; species Pseudopleuronectes americanus. The sequence continues at coordinate 170,219 of CM076722.1, forward strand.
GAGGGACAGGGGACGGAGTCAGGACAGGAGGACGGAGGCGGGACATGGGGACGGAGTCAGGACATGGGGACGGAGTCAGGACAGGAGGACGGAGTCAGGACAGGAGGACTGAGGGACATGGGGACGGAGTCAGGACAGGAGGACTGAGGGACATGGGGACGGAGTCAGTGCAGGAGGACGGAGGCGGGACAGGAGGACGGAGGCGGGACATGGGGACGGACCTCCTCCCAGCGTGGTGGCTGTGATGCTGGTGGACCTCGGACTCCCTCCCTGAGCAGAGTAGGCCTTCAGGTACAGGTCGTAGGTCGTGGCCTCCTCCAGGTTGTTGAAGAGGTGAGTGAAGGAGCTTTGACTGACGGCCTCCTGCAGCTCTGCACTGTCCGGCTCTGAGGACACACGGGGACATTCAGGTAAACACAACTTTGTCTTCATCCAATCACAGAGAGGAGTTCTTGTAAACACAGGAAACCATCTGACCTCCGAGTCGTCGCATGTGCAGAACGTAACCGATGATCACATGACTGACGTGTTCCACCGGCTGATCCCAGGTCAGCTGCAGGCTGCTCGAGCTCAGGGCCGTGGCCCGGAGCCCGGTGGGGGCCTCGGGGACATGGGGCCCCTGGCTGATGGCGAGACGAGCACTGGCCTGGTTTGTCCCGGCGCTGTTTTCAGCGATGCACTGATAGATGGCCTCGTCCTCAGGCTTGATGTAAGTGATGGCGAGTGTCCTGCAGGGGGAGATAGAGACCTTCATTACTCGTCCTCGCTGACCTCATTCAGTCAAAGAAGTCTTTCAGGTTCTCACGTGTTTCCATTGGTCAGTTGGACGTTGCCGCTGGGTGTCAGCAGTTTGCCGTTCTTCAGCCAAATGAGATGTGGTTCAGGGACGCCAGACGCTGTACAGCTGAAGACAGCGCTGCCCCCTGCTGGTCTGGAGACAGACTGAGGCCATTGCACAAACTCTGGAGGAGCTGAAAAAATAAATAAAAATGATATAATTACTTAATTTAGATAATAATATAAAACAGAGATTTTGTGTATATATACACACATGTATTCATATCAATTATATGAATAGTATATATTATTTCATATCGGATCTTGATCTTGCTGGCTGCTCACCAGAGACTATGAGTGCAGCGTGACTGCTTGATATATAATATTTAAGTTGTCCCTCAGAATGTTTACCCTCATCAATGTTGCTCCAAACTTTATCTTGATGACGTTTTCCTACACGTGTTATCATTTGCTCTTCTGTCGTCCTGGGAGACGGGTCCTCTCATGTGTCTCTGAGGTTTCTACGTAGTTTTACCTGTTAAAAGGTTTTTAGTAGTTTGTCCTGACTCTTGTTGAGAGTTAAGGACAGAGGATGAATCACCATGTTAAAGTCCTTTGAGACAAATTGTGATCTGTGAATATGGGCTATACAAATAAAATTTGATTGATTGATTAAGATACATTTATTAGTCCCAAACACAGACACACTCATGCTGGTAGGGAGATGTATCCTCTGCTTTTGACTCATCTGGTGCAGGACACACAGAGCAGTGAGCGACCATGTACAGCACCCAGGGAGCAGATGTTGGGGGAGTAAGGTGCCTTGCTCAGGGGCACTAGACAGGGTCTAAACAGACTCTTGGATTTGTGGGCAGATCAATCCAGGTTCGTCTTTTGTTGTTTCTCCGTGGAATCGAACCAGAGACGAACCAGAGACCTTCTCTGCCCATAGTCCAAGTTTCTGCCACTAGACCACCGCCTCTCTTTTGATTGATATAGAAAAGTTGTGTCTATGAAATGTTCACAAGTGGTTTATATAACTATATGAACTGATGTTATCTAGTTGTCTAGAGAGACAGAGAGACAGGGAGAGAGAGAGAGAGAGAGAGAGAGAGAGAGAGAGAGAGAGAGAGAGAGAGAGAGAGAGAGAGAGAGAGACAGAGAGACAGAGAGACAGGGAGAGAGAGAGAGAGACAGAGAGACACACAGAGAGTGAGAGAGAGAGAGAGAGAGAGAGAGAGAGAGAGAGTGAGAGAGAGAGACAGAGAGACACACAGAGAGTGAGAGAGAGAGAGAGAGAGAGAGAGAGAGAGAGAGAGAGAGAGAGAGTGAGAGAGAGAGAGAGAGAGAGAGAGACAGAGAGAGAGACAGAGAGACAGGGAGACAGAGAGAGAGAGTCATAGAGACAGAGAGAGAGAGAGAGACACAGAGAGACAGAGAGACAGGGAGACAGAGAGACACACAGAGAGAGAGAGTGAGAGAGAGAGACAGGAGAGAGAGAGAGAGAGAGAGAGAGAGAGAGAGAGAGACAGAGAGACAGGGAGAGAGAGAGAGAGACAGAGAGACACACAGAGAGTGAGAGAGAGAGAGAGAGAGAGAGAGAGTGAGAGAGAGAGACAGAGAGACACACAGAGAGTGAGAGAGAGAGAGAGAGAGAGAGAGAGAGAGAGTGAGAGAGAGAGAGAGAGAGAGAGAGAGACAGAGAGAGAGACAGAGAGACAGGGAGACAGAGAGAGAGAGTCATAGAGACAGAGAGAGAGAGAGAGAGAGACACAGAGAGACAGAGAGACAGGGAGACAGAGAGACACACAGAGAGAGAGAGTGAGAGAGAGAGACAGGGAGAGAGAGTGAGAGAGAGACAGAGAGACAGAGAGAGACAGAGAGACAGGGAGACAAAGAGAGAGAGAGAGAGAGAGAGAGAGAGAGAGAGGTGTTTTTTACGACGTGACTTGGTTTATTAAGTAAAGATGTGATGATGTCATTAAATGTGTTTGTGTGAAAATATGTGAACTTGAACTTGTCTGTGACCTTTGACCCCTGAACACATTCTGCATCAGACGGACAGGTGCTGTCTCGCCTCCACTCTGTCTCCACGGTAACAAAGAGTCTCTGTGCCCTCGATTAACCTCCTCATGCTCCGCCCCCTGCTCTTCTCAGGGGGGTCAGAGGTCAGGTGAGGAAAGGGGGAGGGGTGAGGGGGGTGAATAGAAGCCATTTATCATGGGGGGGGTCATTAACAGAGAAATAAAATTGATTTGTGAAGGAGGCGACAAACACACAGACACACACATATCGAGTTCAACAGCAGACACACAGACACACACACACACACATTTTCAACAGCAAAACACACAGAAATCAAGTTCAACAGCAAAACACACACACAAACACACACGCACCCCAAAAGTAACACACACACAAGCTCCTGAACAGTAACACACACTCACGTCATTAAACCCGAGGATTCATCTTTTTTAGCTGAAACATTTCTTCTCTAAACTTTGAGGAACAACTCGTTTGTTTGTGTTCATGTGGTTGTGTTGGGATGTGGATCTGGTTGTGCTGTGGTTGTCTTGTGGTTCTGGTTCTGTTTGTGTTGTGGATCGGGTTGTGGTTCTGACTCTGGTAATGTTCTGGTTGTGTTGTGGTTGTGGTTCTTGTTGTGTTCTGGTTGTGTTGTGGATCTGGTTGTGTTGTGTTGTGGTTCTGACTCTGGTAGTGTTCTGGTTGTGTTGTGGTTCTGGTTGTTATAGATCTGGTTGTGTTGTGGATCTGGTTGTGTTGTGTTGTGGTTTAGTCTCTGGTAGTGTTCTGGTTGTGTTGTGGTTCTGGTTGTTATAGATCTGGTTGTGTTGTGGATCTGGTTGTGTTGTGTTGTGGTTTAGTCTCTGGTAGTGTTCTGGTTGTGTTGTGGTTCTGGTTGTGTTGTGGATCTGGTTGTGTTGTGTTGTGGATCTGACTCTGGTAGTGTTCTGGTTGTGTTGTGGTTCTGGTTGTGTTATAGATCTGGTTGTGTTGTGTTGTGTTGTTAGTCTGGATGAAGTGCTCATTGTGAAGTGTGACTCTTCACATGCTAATCCTTATTCTAATGAAGCTCAGTCTGAGACACAGACACACAATGAGCCTGTGTGACCTTTGACCCCACCCCCAATGATCTGCAGCTGGAGCGAATATTATATGTATATATATATATATTGTATTATATAAATTGTCTAGGATATTGAAACATGTATTATATTTGTTATTTAGGATGTACAAATAGATAGATTGATACTTTACTGAAATTATTGTGTGTAACTATCACCGATAGTTTCTATCCACACAGAACTCTCGGATTATTTGCTGCAATTACTGTGAATTTAAATTATTTGAGGCACATATTATATTCACATACATTTTTTACGGCACATCTCATATTTATCTATTTTATTCATTGCAAAGCAATTTGTACGCTTGTCTCTTTTGTCGTCTTTTGTATTTTGCCTTTTTCTTTGCTCTTTGTGAAATTGCCCTTGACATGCTGCTGTAACGCATAATGTAATATAATGATTATGTATTATAGATATATTATCTATGATACATAAACATGTATTATCATCAGAACTTCATTCACAGCTCAAGAACCACATTTGTGACAACAGGTTCTATGAATTAGCTCCTACAGTGTTTATTTCATATTGTATTTGTATTCCTCAGTGTTTGTCTGTATCTCGGTCTGTATATGTGTGTGTTGTTTACAATGTGCTGTATGAAGACTTGTGTGTGAGTCACCTCTCGGTCTGTATATGTGTGTGTTGTTTACAATGTGCTGTATGAAGACTTGTGTGTGAGTCACCTCTCGGTCTGTATATGTGTGTGTTGTTTGCAATGTGCTGTATGAAGACTTGTGTGTGAGTCACCTCTCGGTCTGTATATGTGTGTGTTGTTTGCAATGTGCTGTATGAAGACTTGTGTGTGAGTCACCTTGAACGACCAGTCGTCCGACAGCCGTCCTTCTCGAGCGACTTCCTGGTCGGTTCGCTGAACAAACATAAACTCCTGAATGCTGCACAGTCGCGTCAGAGATCATCAAGTTTCCTGTTCCCAGAACCTGGATCCCCTCCACACCCATGGAGCGACCATCTACACACACACACAGACACAGACACACACACAGACACATGATCAGAGCAAGTTAAAAAAAAAGAGTTCAGGTGTTTGTTGAGTTTTTTGGTGGAGGTGTTACCGAGGCGACTCCAGGACACAATGGGGCGGGGGTTCCCTGTGGCGATACACTCCAAGATGGCCGTCTGGTGGATGTTGATGGTGAGGTTCTGAGGTCCAGACAGGATGACAGGCTCCTGGTAGATTCTGGATCCTGCAACTGGACCCAGAGAAACCAGAAACCTTCATTAGCACAGACACCACATTAAACCATATTGTTTGGTCTGTCGGTCTCTTTGCCCTCAGTTTGGTCTGTCGGTCTCTTTGCCCTCAGTTTGGTCTGTCGGTCTCTTTGCCCTCAGTTTGGTCTGTCGGTCTCTTTGCCCTCAGTTTGGTCTGTCGGTCTCTTTGCCCTCAGTTTGGTCTGTCGGTGTCTTTGCCCTCAGTTTGGTCTGTCGGTCTCTTTGCCCTCAGTTTGGTCTGTCGGTGTCTTTGCCCTCAGTTTGGTCTGTCGGTGTCTTTGCCCTCAGTTTGGTCTGTCGGTCTCTTTGCCCTCAGTTTGGTCTGTCGGTCTCTTTGCCCTCAGTTTGGTCTGTCGGTGTCTTTGCCCTCAGTTTGGTCTGTCGGTCTCTTTGCCCTCAGTTTGGTCTGTCGGTGTCTTTGCCCTCAGTTTGGTCTTACCGGTAACAGACAGCTTTGCCTCGTGGCTGTATCGAGTGTTGGCGATATTTGAGGCGACACAGCGAAACAAGCCACCGTCTGTTCGCTGAACGCTGGTGATCTGCAGGACGCCGTTAGGAAGCAGAGTGTACCTGTATGTACATATACATGAACAGATGTATTAATACATGTTTTAAATGATGTAAACATCAACAACACGTCTGTGTGATTAGAGAATCTGATGAATCATTTGTATGATCTATAAATATAATTGTAAAATTATATGCACCTTACCATATATCTGCACTACTTTTTTTTAGGTGTATACTTTTATATATATATATGTATTTGGATATTCAATTCAATATTCTATTTTTATTTTTTGTTGTGGAATATTTTGAGCATTGCTAGAAGAGAAACATTAAGATTAAGATTCATTTACTTGTCCAAAACACATGCACAGACACACTCATGCAGTTTTAGGAAATGTATCCTGTGCTTTTGACCCATCTGGTGCAGGACACACAGAGCAGTGAGCAGCCGTGTACAGCGCCCGGGGAGCAGATGGTGGGGGAGTAAGGTGCCTTGCTCAGGGGCACTAGACAGGGTCTAGAGAGACTCTTGGATTTTTGGGCAGATCAATCCAGGTTCGTCTTTTGTTTTTACTCCGTGGAGTCGAACCAGAGACGAACCAGAGACCTTCTCTGCCCAGAGTCCAAGTTTCTGCCACTAGACCCACCGCCTCTCTGTGTCTGTGATGATAGGAGCGAGTCAGTAGCTGGACGGACGTGTCAGTGTATTTACCGGGGGTCCTCAGTACTCAGTGGGCGTCGGTCTCTCTGCCAGGTGATGTTGGCCTCTGGGATTCCATGTACCTGACAGGTGAGTCTGGACACGCCCCCTTCATCCACAGCAACGGACTCTGGGTGAGATAGGAACTTAGGGAGGACTAGGGGAGACGGGGGAGACGGGGGAGACAAGATGAATACAGACTGTATGTGTGGTGCGTGTGTGTGTGACATGTTAGCAGGGACTCACATGCGAGCTGGACCCGGGCCTTGCGGCTGATCAACCTGCCGTAGCGGTTCTGAGCGGCGCAGTCGTACTCTCCTGCGTCAGTCTCGTTACTCTCTCGTCTCTTGGAGAAGTTCCTGATGAGCAGCGTGCCGTTGCCGAGCACCGTGGCCTTGATGCCGGTTGCCACGGGAACACCATTCTGTCTCCAGGTGATGGAGATGGGCCCCTCCCCCTCCACCCGGCAGTCAAGCATCAGGGGGCGGTCCCGCACCGCAATGATATCACTGGGTTCCTTGAGGAAGGCCAGCTCTGATGCTCCGCCCACACCTGAGGAGGAGACAGGCTTTTACATCCAGGAACTTTTAAACAATATTTTTAATGAAGCAGACGTTCAAGTTCTGCTGATGCATATTATTATTGTTATTATTAAACAGAAAATACTCACTGAGTGAAATGATGAAGATGAGAATGATGATGAAGATGGCGCTGTTTCTTTATCAGTCTCATGTGAATGCTCCTTCAAAGGCTCATGGGAAATGAGATGAAGAAAACCCGAAGCCACAGATTTGATATCAAAACAAAAACATTTGAAGTCGAGTCGTCCTCGGAGACTTCAGTGAAAGGGTCGAGTTCCCCCCCCCACCACCACCTTCCTCCACCTTGTTCTCGCCCCAGCTGACCCTAACCCAACCCATGATGTCAGCCCCCCCCACTGACCCCCCAAAAACCCCCCCTAGACCTACCCAAAACCCCCCCTCTACTTTCTATAGTATGAATGACAACAATGACAAAAGTCTGAACCAGACACAACAGCCCCCCCCTCATCCCAAAAAGCACCAGGACATCCTGCAGCTGCTTCACTTTTATAATTCATTCACTTTATATTTTGATCCAAGTTCAAGTTCAACTCTGAGCCGACAGAATGAAGGTCCCAGGATCCTCCCAGCTGCCAGCCACTGAGCCAGAACTCCACAGCGTGCCGACGTGTTGACTGTGACTGAGCAATCTGAGCTGAAGTGAAGCTGCTCCGATTCTCCCCTGGACTCCCATCTGGATCCTGGTCTGACAGGGAACCTGCAGACGGATTTATTTATGTGGGAAAAGGTGAAGAACTGGATGAAAATAAACTTGCTTCAGTTAAATGACGATGTCAAATAAAAGCCTTAGTGGTTATTAACCTCTAGCCTCAACGTCCTCTTATGTTGGACCTAACCCTAACCCTAACCCTAACCCTCTTATGTTGGACCTAACCCTAACCCTAACCCTAACCCTAACCCTAACCCTAACCCTGTATCATTGATTTCAAGGTCAAAACGCTTGTTGACTTCAAGGTGCTCGGCTGGAGTTATGTCCCTAACATCTGCTGGTAACAAAATTAAATTGTGCAGAAGACTTTCACCATCAAGAACAAAACTCTAAAATGTTTCTGTTTTTTATTTCTCTTCAAACACAAACTGATCCAGACGCTGCTGGTTGGACTCAACTACCTCGATTATTTACTGCAGCTATTTACTCTCATAAGATTGTCAAAGGGGAGACGAGGACACCAGGACGAGAGGACACCAGGACGTGAGGACACCAGGACGTGAGGACACCAGGACGTGAGGACACCAGGACGTGAGGACACCAGGACGTGAGGACACCAGGACGTGAGGACACCAGGACGTGAGGACACCAGGACGTGAGGACACCAGGACGAGAGGACACCAGGACGTGAGGAGTCAGCTGATCAGGGGTCTGATCAGCTGATGATAATAACGAATCGGTCTCTGCCGGTTTCATCAGACGCCTCCATCTGGGTCCTCATTATATATATGGAGGTAAATCCCGAGAGCAGACGGTCCACACCCCCTCCCTCGTCACCCGACTTCCAAATCCCTAAAATCCTTGTCGACCCTGAAAGGTCGTCAGAGGTCATGAGAGCCTCAGTTCAGCAGCCCTCCCTCTCTTTCTGTGGTCTATTGTTGCACGCCCAGACTCGTGACCGTGAATTTCATCAGCCCCCCCCCCGAATTTCATGACCCCGCACACACAATAATGGTTCTGACTCTCAGCTCCTCCAGAAACTTCAAGAACCACAGAAACCCAACGCAGCCTGGAACCTCTGCAACCTTTTCAAGAACCCTCAAACTCTTAGAGCCAGGATCAACAACTTCGTGTCATAAGACCTGAGGACAGACACACACACACACACACACACACACACGTCTTTATAGTTGGGAGGACACTAATTGACGTCACCCTAACCATCACAACTAAATAACTCACTTAAACCTAAAAGTCTTAACCCACAAACAGCCCATTAAAGTTCTGAGGAGGGTTAGACAAAATGTCATCACAATGAAGGTATTGGACACACACACACACACACACACACACACACACAAACACACACTAATCATAATAACAACATGTCAGACCTGAGCAGCAGATCATCATCATCATCATCATCATCCTCGTTCGGCTCCGCTGCATCTTCATGATTCTGTGAGTTAAATCCAAATCATCAGAAACATCCAGAGGTTCATCACAAATCTTCTGTTCTCCTCTTCCTCTCCTCGTCCTCTTCCTCTCCTCGTCCTCCTCGCTCTGATCAAACTGACCCTCAGTGACTTACTGTGGGGCGTGGTCTCCAGGAGGGGTGGAGCCAGATGGTTCACAAGGACCGGGGGCGGGGTCACTCATAAAGTCGACCTGGATGAGAGGAGAGATGGAGGAGAGGAGGAGAGATGGAGGAGAGGAGGAGAGATCGAGCAGATGGAGGAGAGGAGCAGACATGGAGGATATGGAGAGGTGGAGGATGTGGAGGAGATAAGAGGGAAGGAGAGATTGAGGGGATGGAGGAGATGGAGGAGAGATGGAGGAGAAGAGATGAGATGAGAGGAGAGGAGAGATGAGATGAGAGGAGAGGAGAGATGAGATGAGAGGAGAGATGGAGATGTAAAGATTTTCCATGTAAATATACACGTATTCCTCAAGATGATCAATCCAATAACTAATAACAAGGCAGTGTAGGGAACGCCCCCTTTCAAGTAACATGTTGCTGTGTAATCATTGTAACTTGTTACCTTTCTGTTTGTTCTCATTTATGCAGCTGTTTTCTTTTTTTGTATATTGATAAGTTTTGACTGTAATTGAAAATGAATAAAGTTCTGATTATTGAAGATAACATTTACATTAAAATGACGTCAACAATAACTAAGGTCAATTTCTGATGATCAACCAATCAATGATCAATAACTGATTAAACTACATTTTCATGACAGAAGTTGTTCATGTTCCAGTCCGGTAGGTGGCGCTGACGATCCGATCAGACGCTTTTGTCAAACTGAAGAAGATGAAGAAGAAGAAGAAGAAGAAGAAGAAGAAGAAGAAGAAGAAGAAGATGTAAACAAAGATGGTTTAATGTCGCATGATGCTTCACTGAGCGGAACATCTGTGTCTGACTGATGAAGAGAAGACACGTTTATCTGAAGGTGAAACACAAGCTAACCGCTGCTAATACAGAGCAGAGCAGCTAACGCGGCTAATACAGAGCAGCTAACCGCTGCTAATACAAAGCAGCTAACTGCTGCTAACACAGAGCAGCTAACTGCTGCTAAAACAGAGCAGCTAACCGCTGCTAATACAGAGCAGCTAACCGCTGCGAATACAGAGAAGCTAACCGCTGCTAATACAGAGCAGCTAACCGCTGCTAATACAGAGCAGAGCAGCTAACGCGGCTAATACAGAGCAGCTAACCGCTGCTAATACAGAGCAGAGCAGCTAACGCGGCTAATACAGAGCAGCTAACCGCTGCTAATACAAAGCAGCTAACTGCTGCTAACACAGAGCAGCTAACTGCTGCTAAAACAGAGCAGCTAACCGCTGCTAATACAGAGAAGCTAACCGCTGCTAATACAGAGCAGCTAACCGCTGCTAAAACAGAGCAGAGCAGCTAACCGCTGCTAAAACAGAGCAGAGCAGCTAACGCGGCTAATACAGAGCAGCTAACCGCTGCTAATACAAAGCAGCTAACTGCTGCTAAAACAAGCAGCTAACGCTGCTAAACAGAGCAGCTAACCGCTGCGAATACAGAGAAGCTAACCGCGGCTAACACAGAGCAGTTTATTGCTGCTAATACAGAGCAGCTTACCGCTGCCAATACAGAGCAGCTAACCGCTGCTAATACAGAGCAGCTAACCGCTGCCAATACAGAGCAGCTAACCGCTGCCAATACAGAGCAGGTTATTGCTGCTAATACAGAGCAGCTTACCGCTGCCAATACAGAGAAGCTAACCGCTGCTAACACAGAGCAGCTAACCGCTGCCAATACAGAGCAGCTAACCGCTGCTAACACAGAGCAGCTAACCGCTGCCAATACAGAGCAGCTTACCGCTGCCAATACAGAGCAGCTAACCGCTGCTAACACAGAGCAGCTAACTGCTGCTAATACACTGCAGCTAACTGCTAACCGTTTTACTCCTGCTAATACATGTAGTAGCAGCTGTTAGGAGAGTTGTTACAGGGAAATGTGTAACAGTTTCAGTTAAACTAACAGCGTAACACAATATCACATTTTTTATGGGTACAATTTCAGAAACACTTTGACTTGTACATTAACGTGTGTATGTGTAAATATCGCAGTTGTTACGTGTGTGTACCTGATACTTACTGACAGGTTCTATACACATGATCCACAGTGTGGAACCAACAGGACTCACACACCACACGGGTCACATGTGTTTAATGAAGATCACATGGAACTTGTTGTTGTTTGTGTGCGGTCAGGACTCACAGGTCTGAGCAGCAGCTGTGATGGCGGCTCGTGGTCGTGGTCGGAGGATGATGAGTTTCAGCGTGGACGCTGTCGGCATCAGTAGAGGAGACAGTTTACCTCCGACCATCCAGCAGCCGACACCTGCATACCCGGTAAGACACCGAGACCAGGGCCCTGCTCTGTGAAGCACGTTCAACATATCCAGGATCTGTTTATCCAGCTGAACTTAACCTGACGTCACAGTAAGGCTGAGTGGTCACATGACTCTGGGTATCAACTCGTTGTTTTGCTCATCAAGATCTGAGCGTGTGCACATAGGAGGATCACAGGAGAACAAACACCCAGAGCAAACAACACAGTCCAGCTGCTCCATGTAGAAAGAGCAGCTGGTAAAATATCTGGGATTGTGTCAATGTGTAAATTACAGCGCCCCCTGGTGGTATTTGCTAAAAATATATCACATGACCACGGTACAATAACATATGGGAAGGAAATAAATAACTCGGGGCCACAAGATCTGAATCTGTTGTTTAATAACAAGATGACTGGAGCTGAAGAAACATTAGATCCAAAGATGAGTACACACTCTGACTCTGAGGACACACACTGACTCTGAGGACACACTCTGTCTCTGAGGACACACACTGACTCTGAGGACACACTCTGTCTCTGAGGACACACACTGACTCTGAGGACACACACTCTGTCTCTGAGGACACACACTCAGACTCTGAGGACACACAGCGTCTCTGAGGACACACTCTGACTCTGAGGACACAATCTGACTCTGAGGACACAATCTGTCTCTGAGAACACACTGTTGTTCTGGACAACTGTTTGTGTGTGTTGTCTAGGCAATGGAGAACAAGCCCCTCCCCCTGGCAGCTGGCGAGGAGGCGGAGTATATGTTGGCTCTCAAGCAGGAGTTCAGAGGAGCCATGAGGAGTTTGCCCTGCTTCATCCAACCAGCCGCGCCTCACAGAGGTCAGAGGTTACAACATACACGTCCTCACTAACATGTTTTTAAGCTCTCAGATACACTTCAATGATCGACATGAATTTCATACACGCATATGAATTGTGAGAGTCTTCTGTTTCCTGCACAGATGTGGAGAGGTACTCTGATAAATATCACAGCTCGGAGCCGACGGACGGTCTCATCACCTGGACTCCAGGTCAAATCCATACTTATTAATGGCTCCTTTGATTTGTTGCTGTTACAATCAACTGTTCAATACTGTGACCAGTGGAGGGCGCTACTCTCCATTCAATGAGAGTCTGACGAGTGGGGTCTCTGATTGGTTGTTTGATTTCAGACTGGAGGAGATTACCCAGAGAGCTCAGAGTAGCCAGGCTGCCTCGCAGGGACGGTCAGTACTCAGAGTAATCTGATTACAAAGTAATGTTATTAAACTCATGTGTCAGTAATATATGTTTCAAAGGGGAGATGTCTGTCTGATGGACGGACGGACTAACTCCTCTCGTCCTCCTCAGGTGTGTCGGTCAGTCGCTCGGCTCCTTCAGGTCAGATCAGACAAGTGAAGGAGAAGGAGGAGATTCTGCTCAAACTAGAGGTGAAGGAACATTCATCAATAAGCTGCTGGTCCACCTCAAACATCTTAACTGTCACGTCGTCCACCTCAAACATGTTAACTGTGACTTCCACCTTCAAGAGTCTGGAGCAGAAGGAGCAGCAGGGGAGCTCAGAGGAGGAGGAGGGAGAGGAGAAGAAGAAACAGGAAGAGGAGGAGGCCGAGGGAGAGGAGGAGTACGATGAAGAGGAGTTTGGAGAGGTGAGTAAAACTGATTTAATAATCCATATTCATGTTTAATCACTCAGATTCATCCATTGAACCGGGTTCAGGTAGCCGAGGGACCTGGCTCAGAGACGTCTCTCTTTTGTGGGAGGATCCTTAGGCGTCCCAAGGCCTCATGGGATATGTAGTCTCCTGTCTAGTGAAGTTCAAAGCTCTGACCGACCGAGACACATCTCTTCTGACTAGGCCTTGGTGAAGAAGACGATGTCTAATAACCATCGTCAACTCTGGTGTTTATATAGAAAAATAAAAATAAAATAAATTAGTTTAGTGACACTTTGTAGTTTGGCTTTTTTAAGCTAATGTACTTGCATGATTCTTGCTGTTCTGGGTTTGTTCCCTCGTGGTTGATGAACTTATTGTGAGTTGCTCTGGACAAAAGATCAGCGAAATGAAATGGAGTAGAATGTTCTTGCCTGTGACCTCAGGTGAGGGTGTAGAAAGCCCAGTAGGTTGTACAGCTCAGCCTCCATCTTTCTTCACTGCTGGTGTTCACAGATCGCTGCTTGGACCGACACAACCTTCAGACCACAGCTTCCACCAGATGTTCCCAGTTCACCCTCGCTGCTCCACCCGAGTGTGGCAGATCTGATGATTCCTCCATAAAGTACTATCATTACTCATGGTCACACGTTTCTGTCTGTCTGCAGGAGACCGACTACATCATGTCGTACTTTGATAACGGAGAGGAGTTTGGAGGAGACAGTGACGACAACATGGACGAGGCTGTTTACTGAACACAGGCAGAGATTAGATGTGTTTGAAAAGACTCCAAGCGAAACGTCCGTGGACTCACAGCATCTCACCAGCGGTTTTCACTGTCAGCTGTTTGTTCGTTGGAGAAAGGAGTGTCAGATCTTTAGGAGTTGAAAGTACACTCTACGATTTAAGACTTTTTTTTGACCCCAGTTTCGGAGTCATACGATTCACTGCTCTAGACACACATGTCAGAAATGTATCGGCACTGACATGTCAGCGGGCTGAAGACCACAGAAGACTGAAGTGTCCTGTAGGGGGCGCCGCCGTCTCACAGACTCTCTTCAGATCCAGTGGACCCCCCTCACTCATCTCAGTAAACTAATCAAACTGTAAATAACTGTCATTTGTAAAAAAAAGGTTAAAGAACAACAATGTGAATCAGCTGCTTTTTAATAAACATTTTAAATGAGATCAATGTTTCTCATCAACACCCTCCCTCTACTGTTCAATTATAACATAACATGTTTAAAAACCAGCTGTTTGTTGAAGGATGTAAAAACGATAAAAATGATTCACTGACATGTTGGAATAAAGTTAAAGTTCTTTTCAACTCCCTGTATGTGTCACAGACGGTCCTGACGCTTGGAGGTCAGAGGTCAGGGGGAGTCAAGTCATGTGACCATAGCAACGGTGATGAGTAACTGGTCGGAGCCTCACTCTTTTGTCCTGAACTTGTAGGTCAAAGGTCAGCTCCACTGTGACAAGTTTTCATCTTGTTCAAGTCGACACTAACTTCAAAGCACATTTAAATCAACTTTATTTACAGTCATTGATTTACAAACACCCCCACCCCCCAAACACTGTACAAATACACAGAGGGTCAAAGGTCAGCAGGAAACAAAGATCTCTGACATTTAGCTTCCATCACGTCCAACGAGCTTAGTCGGTTCTCATCGGTTCAGTTTGTCATCGAACCTGCCGCGACAAAGAGTCAAGAATATTAGAACATCAGGAGAACATCAGGAGAACATAGGGAGAACATCAGGAGAACATAGGGAGAACATCAGGAGAACATCAAGAGGACCGACAGAGAACAGTGCAATTATTATCGTAAAACCCAGTGCAGCAGTATCATTCATTTGAACACAGTAAAAAAGTAGAAGTAGAGTACAAGATGAGACATACAGCAGAATGTGTCTATTTGTGTTGATTGCACTGGAATGGCTGTGAAAACCAATTTCCCCACAAGACAATAGAGTCTAAAAAGTAGAACTCAGTAGAGGAGAGAAGTCGAACACAGAAGAAGTACAGAATAAGAGCTCCACACATCAGAAGAGCTCCACACATCAGAAGAGCTCCACACATCAGAAGAGCTCCACACAGAAGAAGAGCTCCACACAGTAGAAGAGTTCCACACAGTCAGAAGAGCTCCACACAGAGTCCCCAGAAGAGCTCCACACAGTAGAAGAGCTCCACACAGTAGAAGAGCTCCACACCGAGCTCCACACAGTAGAAGAGCTCCACACCGAGCTCCACACAGTAGAAGAGTTCCACACAGTAGAAGAGTTCCACACAGAAGAAGAGTTCCACACAGTAGAAGAGCTCCACACATCAGAAGAGCGCCACACATCAGAAGAGCTCCACACCGAGCTCCACACAGTAGAAGAGCTCCACACCGAGCTCCACACAGTAGAAGAGCTCCACACCGAGCTCCACACAGTAGAAGAGTTCCACACAGAAGAAGAGTTCCACACATCAGAAGAGCTCCACACATCAGAAGAGCGCCACACATCAGAAGAGCTCCACACATCAGAAGAGCTCCACACCGAGCTCCACACAGAAGAAGAGCTCCACACAGTAGAAGAGCTCCACACAGTAGAAGAGCTCCACACAGAGCTCCACACAGTAGAAGAGCTCCACACAGTAGAAGAGCTCCACACAGTAGAAGAGCTCCACACGAGCTCCACACAGTAGAAGAGCTCCACACAGAAGAAGAGCTCCACACAGTAGAAGAGCTCCACACAGAGCTCCACACAGTAGAAGAGCTCCACACAGTAGAAGAGCTCCACACAGTAGAAGAGCTCCACACAGAGCTCCACACAGAGCTCCACACAGTAGAAGAGCTCCACACAGTAGAAGAGCTCCACACAGTAGAAGAGCTCCACACAGAGCTCCACACAGTAGAAGAGCTCCACACAGAGCTCCACACAGTAGAAGAGCTCCACACAGAGCTCCACACAGTAGAAGAGCTCCACACAGAGCTCCACACAGTAGAAGAGCTCCACACAGAGCTCCACACATCAGAAGAGCTCCACACAGTAGAAGAGCTCCACACC
Source organism: Pseudopleuronectes americanus (assembly GCA_038501795.1). Lineage (NCBI taxonomy): Eukaryota > Metazoa > Chordata > Actinopteri > Pleuronectiformes > Pleuronectidae > Pseudopleuronectes > Pseudopleuronectes americanus. Next base: position 186,427 of record CM076722.1, read on the forward strand.
GAGCTCCACACAGTAGAAGAGCTCCACACAGAAGAAGAGCTCCACACAGTAGAAGAGCTCCACACAGTAGAAGAGCTCCACACAGAGCTCCACACAGTAGAAGAGTTCTCACAGGCGGATGGCGTCGGGGATCTGCAGCCGCTCGGTGGGGAGGAGCTGCGACAGCTGCTGAAGACTGTGAACAAATCGAATCTTCCTGCTGAACTTGTCACTGTGGACAGAGGTCAGAGGTCAATCACACAGGGTCAACTCTGTGCTGCCCTCTAGTAGAAGTATTATTTAACAACTATGACAACGTAAAGGACAGAAGATGAACATTTAGGAGCGTGTGAGTCCCACCTGATGAACGGTTTGACCACAGTGATCAGAGCCTTCATGTACCAGGAAGGATGAACCACCAGCAGCCCCTTGAGATCCTTCTTCAGCCTGGAGACACATGTCACACATCTGTTACCATGGGAACAACTTTTCTTTCTTGTCAGAGTCTTGAAACAGGACAGCTCCTCCCAGCAGAGATGTCCTGCAGAGTGAAACCAGCGTACCTTCTGTCAATGGATGTGTAACACTGATGAAGCCACTTGATGGAGGGAAGTTTGTTTCTCGGCGCCATCGCACAGAGGTACACAAGCAGGTAGTTCTCTGAGACCATCAGGTCCAACGTCCCCAAGATGTACCTGTCCACAAGACATGTCTTCATTACTTTACAAGTCATCTGGCTGACGCTTTTGTCCATAGCGACTCACAATTAGTACACTCAACATTCATGAGGGGCCATTTAGGGGTTCAGTATCTTGCCAAGGACACTTCGGCATGCAGATGGGAGAGAGTGGGGATTGAACCGGCAACCTTCTTGTTGGAGAGCGCCCGCTCTACCCCCTAGGCCACACCGCCCTCTAGTGTGGTCTTCACACACTGTCCTCACAAACACACACACTGTTCTTACACAAACACACACAAACTGTCCTAACACACATACACACACAAAAATAGCGACACCATGTTTGTGTTCTCAGGTTGATGAAACTTGTCGACTCACCTGAACAAGTTGTCCATGACGTACTCATAGTCGTCCACCGTGTTCTCCGGCAGGTAACAGGAAGTGAACAGGATGATGGCGTTCATCCCGTCTCCATAGTAACCTGACAACCAATGGGAGTCAGAGAGGATGAGGTTTGATGCTTTATGTGTGACAACATAAAACTCCGTCACACACAGGTTGCAGCATGTGTTACAGTGTGTGTGACATTGTGGAAGTGTGTGTTACAGTGTGTATTACAGGTGTATATAATATAAATGTATATATATATATAAATTAATAAAAAGGTCTGAGGAGAGGACATTAAATATTTGTATTTGTAAACCAGTTCAGTATCTGGCCTGTAGTTACTGCTCTCTACCTGCAGGGGGCAGTACGTGTGTCAGGTTTAGGTAAAAAGCATGTTTGACCTCTAACCTCCGTGGGACAGGACCTGCAGGTATGGCTCCAGGACACTCATGTTGACCTGATATTCCTGCCCGGAGATACAGAACTTCCTCCATCGGCGCCCCCTGGTGTCCACCTGGTCCATTCCCATCAAACCTTCCGACTGCTCCACTGGGCTTCTGACCACGCCCACCGCCCCGCCCCTCCCCATCTGGGAGAGGTCATCTGTCAGAAAGAGGTCAGGGATCACATGGTCACAAAGAGACAAAAAGACCAACAGCATTGACAAAATAAATCTGATGGCAGACTCACCGTCCCACTCCAGCTCGCCGCCGTCCGGCAGAGTCCCGGTCTCACTGCCCGACGGCGTCTCCAGCGCCTCCAGGTTGATGTCCAGGGAGGGGGTGTCGTCTGGCGTCGCAGACAGAGCGGCAGCCGAGAAGCCGTCGTTACTGGGGTCGTGAGAATCTCTGCGGCTCAGAGTCAGGCTGAGAGTCGGGGCCGCCAAGCGCTTCTTAGCCCCTCCCACAGCTGTACCTGAGAGGGCGAGGCTGGTGGACGGGGCTACTTTGAGCAGAGAAGAAGCAAAACAATTAAATAAATAAAGATGAAATAAATCAAACAAATCAATATTTTCTTAATCAGTTTGTCCAAAATATTTTGTTGATTCATGAAAACATGTTTGAACTTGTTTCATGTTGCGAGTTGATTAGAATTTGATTATTCATGTTCCCGGGATGTTCAGCGACTCACCTCCAGACAGACAATCTGCTTCCACACTCCCACAATCCTCTGGGAGAGGCCTGGAACAAACCAATTTAGTTTATTACCTCATATCGATCTAAACATTTTCAAATCATTCTCTGATGATATTAATACAAATTCTCATAATTCAATTCTCGACTTCTTTCACAGAGTGTTTACATGTCCAGCTCGTGTCTGAGCGTCCATGTTTGTGTTAAACAAGCTGTGATCATTCGCTGTGTTTCTGTTGTCATGGCAACAATTGGACTGCTGGATTCATGGGACAGATCAAAGACACATGAGAACCCAGAGGAAACAATGTGAGCAGATCAAAGGTCAAACATTACCGACCTGGGGAAACCGTCATCGTGCCACTCCTCCCTCAGCTCCATATCCTTGATGTTGGGGGGGTCTGAGACCCCTACAGGGCCGCTGCAGGAACAGAAGAGATCATCATCATCATCATCATCATCATCATCAAGTGAGATGTTTAAAACTCAGTGAGGACCCCACAGGACATGAATACCAAGCACACACTCACACACAGCAACCAGTCTGACCGCTCTGATAAGGGGCGGGGCTCCACTGTTCCTTTGTTTGTTGTTAGTGAAGCCAAGTGACACGCCCACTCAGGCTACCCCACCTTGATGTGTGTGTGTGTGTGTGGCAGTGGTGGTGGTGGTGGTGGGTGGGGGGGGACAAGACAAAGAGCTGTGGTTCTGTGATTCTTCTACAAGTTCCACAACTTTGAGCTGCGTCCACACTGAGACCTCACTGACCTCCACTGATGACCTCCATCACTGCTGCCCTCCACGTTTGTTGTCACCAGCTGACCCTGACTTCAGGTGACTCCGGGTGTCTCAAAGTACCTGAAGTTGTCTTCGGGTGACTCCAGGTGTCTTCAGGTGACTCCGGGTGTCTCCAGGTGTCTTCAGGTGTCTTAAGGTCTCTTCAGGTGTCTTCAGGTGACGCCAGGTGTCTCAAAGTACCTGAAGTTGTCTTCGGGTGACTCCAGGTGTCTTCAGGTGACTCCGGGTGTCTCAAAGTACCTGAAGTTGTCTTCGGGTGACTCCAGGTGTCTTCAGGTGACTCCAGGTGTCCAGGTGTCTTCAGGTGACGCCAGGTGTCTCCAGGTGTCTTAAGGTCTCTTCAGGTGTCTTCAGGTGACGCCAGGTGTCTCAAAGTATGTGAAGTTGACTCCAGGTGACTCCAGGTGTCTTCAGGTGTCTCCAGGTGTCTTCAGGTGACTCCGGGTGTCTTCAGGTTTCTCCAGGTGTCTCCAGTTGACTCCAGGTGTCTCCAGGTGTCTTCAGGTGACTCCAGGTGTCTTCAGGTTTCTCCAGGTGACTCCAGGTGTCTCCAGGTGTCTTCAGGTGACTCCGGGTGTCTTCAGGTTTCTCCAGGTGTCTCCAGTTGACTCCAGGTGTCTCCAGGTGTCTTCAGGTGACTCCAGGTGTCTTCAGGTTTCTCCAGGTGACTCCAGGTGTCTCCAGGTGTCTTCAGGTGACTCCGGGTGTCTTCAGGTTTCTCCAGGTGTCTCCAGGTGTCTTCAGTTGACTCCAGGTGTCTCCAGGTGTCTTCAGGTTTCTCCAGGTGTCTCCAGGTGTCTTCAGTTGACTCCAGGTGTCTCCAGGTGTCTTCAGGTGACTCCGGGTGTCTTCGGGTGTCTCAAAGTACCTCAAGGTGTCTTCAGGTATGTCTTCAGACGAAGCTATAGCACCTAGCAGCAAAACAGGGCCCTGCTGCATTGTGGGTAATGTAGGCATCAGATATTGGGCAGAGAAAAACTGACTGAACGATTTCAGACTTCCTGTCTGATGACCCACAGCAGACAGGAAGTCAGCTGACATCACGAACATGGCACAATGACCTGTTCCCTGAGCGTCTGAAGAAAAGAACCCAACACAACACAACTTCAAACAGGAAACACACGCAGTGTGTTACTTTTGAATGTTAACATACCTGTCCGTGTGGCCACTCATGATGTCACACTGATGTCACGGCGCGTTCTGACCAACATGTATGTGCTGCTGAACGACAGTGTATCAGGGTCACAGCTTCCTCTCTCTCTCTCTCTGAGGGAGTTCCCACTCGGCCGCCCTCTCTCTCTCTCTCTCTCTCTCTGCTCAACAGGTTCAGTTACATTTCACATAAGAGCTGCCGTCTGATTGGTTGACGCTCACCTGCTCTTTGCAGACAGGTGAGACAGGATATCAGCTTCTCTCTGACTTTATAAATATCAGCCAATCAACTGCTAGGGATATTTAAAGAACAAGGAAGTGATGGGAGTACTCAGGGTCCTAATGCCTATGGATTCATTGTCTATATATACAGTCAGTGAAGGTGTGATTTAGTTTTGATTCCATCAACATGTACAAAATAATACAAATTAAACAGTTGTAAAATATCACTGTAAGAAATGTCTGAAACCCTGTCAAAGAAACTTAAGTAACTTCTGGTTACTGCAAACTCATAATTTCCTCTTCCTGTTTCACAATAAAAGTCTCTCCAATCCTTCAATCCTGCCCTTCAGTAATCGTCTTATTCTGTTTACAACATTAAAGAATCAGCTCCATCCAGATGAAAGGTGAGCACAGGTTGGGGGGGGGGATGGGGGGGGACATGTGTTTTTAATTGTCTGAGAAACAATATTCATTTCCATATGTGTCTTAAAGTGACAGAAACATGGTTTCACCTTAAAACACAATCTGCCACATAACAACTGTTAAATAAAATCTTTATTGATATAAGGACTGTGGACAAAGTTTTTATTTTGTTGGATCATAGAATATTTTAACTGATTAATAAAACTTCTTTACAATACCAATATTCAAGCATTATTTTTTCATACAGAAAGTAAAGTAAAGTCAAAACTAACACGTCGCAGCTTTAACAAACAGAAAACCTCAGAAATGTTAAGGGTTAGTTTTTATTATCAATGCATCAGTTGTTTAATTATCATTATAATTATTATTCCCTGAAGCTGATCCAGAAAACACACAAACCTCTGTTTCTGAAGATTCTGTTGTTGATTCTGTTGACGTCGCCCATGTTCAGATTTGAAACATTAACAAACTACCAATCGTCTCAGATACTTCATTGTTTCAGACTCCCAGCTGAGGTCAGAGGTCAGAGGTCAGTTCCCTCCTCTGTCGGCCATCTTGCTGACCTTGTCCACCAGGTCCTGAGTGTTGATGTGCGGCAGGCCGTCATCCAGGGGACAGCCCTCCACCAGACTGTTCATTGGAGTGGGAGGGACCCGGGACTCCTCCTCTTCCACATTTCCCAGGCAACCGTCTCCGTCCAGCTCCTTCAGGAAACCTTTCACGATGGGGAGGACCTTCTTACGAGACGCCAATGTGTTTCCTGGATTTAACAAATATTATGTCAGTAGAAATCAATCAATCAGAATCTAAAGCAACCAATTCAAACTCTGCCTCCACCCACCAATCAGGTCACTGCATCTCTTGTAGTATGAGTTACTTTTGAATAAAGGTCAGGCGCAGTGACCTTTGACCTTTGTCATCACGTCCTTTTATCCAGTTAACTTTTGTCATTTTTGTTTACAGTGTTACTATGGAAACGTTGTTCAACGTATGTCAGCCTGGGACGGGTTACCTTGTTGATAGGCTGTGATGTGTGGGTGGGGGCTGCTGATAGGACAGAGGTTGAGGGCGGGGATTACGAGCCTGTTCCAGGTATTGGCTCATCTGAGGAGGGTGAACAGCAGGGCTGTGATTGTCATGGCAACACAAACACAAACAACATCAGTCAAGACAATGTCCGATAATGTTTACCTGTTGTCTGCAGGTGCAGCTATGACTGAACATAGCGAGCTCTCTGATTGGCTCTTTTCTCTCAGTGAAGGAGATGGTCATCATCAGCAACAAATCAAATCCCAACCTCTGACAGAAACCTGAGAGCTCCGCCTCCAACTCCGCCCTCTGCAGGAACTCCTAACATACACGTGTACACAAGTGTTGTAAAGTGTAGTTCAGTATGCAGGACAATGAAGTGCAGTATGCAGTACAGTGAAGTGCAGTATGCAGTACAGTGTAGTACAGTATGCAGTGCAGTATGCAGTACAGTGAAGTACAGTATGCAGTACAGTGTAGCACAGTATGCAGTACAGTGTAGTACAGTATGCAGTACAGTGTAGTACAGTATGCAGTATAGTGAAGTACAGTATGCAGTACAGTGTAGTACAGTATGCAGTGCAGTATGCAGTACAGTGAAGTACAGTATGCAGTACAGTGTAGCACAGTATGCAGTACAGTGTAGTACAGTATGCAGTACAGTGTAGCACAGTATGCAGTATAGTGAAGTACAGTATGCAGTACAGTGTAGTACAGTATGCAGTGCAGTATGCAGTACAGTGAAGTACAGTATGCAGTACAGTGTAGCACAGTATGCAGTACAGTGTAGTACAGTATGCAGTGTAGCACAGTATGCAGTATAGTGAAGTACAGTATGCAGTACAGTGTAGTGTGTACTGACCTCCAGTGGGATGTAGAGAACGGAAACAGCAACATTCAAACTTCCTGAAACAGCTTTCATATCCTTCAACAACATCTGGTCAGTGTTCAGACCTAAGGACAAAATACTGCTGTAAATACTTAAATATTAGGGATGGGACTTTACAGGAGTTTTCATGTTCCAATATTAATACGTTATTTAACAATTAATCGATTATTTGCTAAGGCATGACCCCCCCCACCGCCCACCCCTCCCCCCGCTGGAATTGACATTCGGATGTATCATTCTTAAATTATATATTAGAGTAGATGTTGTACTATGGTTAGTAAATACAGCGTCACAGTAACTGCAGTGGACTTTATCATCTTTTCTCCTATCCCGCTTCATCTTTGCTCATGTGACGATCCCATGACTGACTGACTTGGACCAATGGGAAGAGACAACACGTATGGAGAGCTTGAGTGGGGCGGGACTTGGATCAGAGCGAGGTTGCAGAGAGGAGATAGCAGCGCTGTGTGGGAGCTGGTGAGAAGTTTTAAAGGGGACATATTATGAAAATTCCACTTTTGTAGTGCTTCTACAATTAATTTGTGTATCTGGCTTGTCTACCGTCCCTAAAACTCTAGAAAAAAACAACTCCCTAGATCTTGTTGTGGTTCCTCTATGTCAGAAACAAAACGGTAGATGGCGTCGAATGGGATAGGACCGAAAAATACATAATGTTCCAACCATGCCCATGTAGGGAGTCTCGCTACATGTCCTTGGACCACCCCCCACCATCATCTCACCGGCTCCCCGGCTAGCGTTAGCTCGCGAGCTAACGCTAGCTGCTGCTACCCGTCAGACATCTAAGTGGCCGCATAAACATACCATTCAGTTCAGGAACACTTGTCTGTGAGTTTACGGAAAGGGATTGGGCGGTTAGAGTGAACACTTATTTTCTTTAGATGTACACATCACTGACCTGAACTAATAGTCCGTTAAGATATCTGATGGGGATTTAGCACCATTACACTCACCTGCTGTAGGAAGGGAAGATACCGAAAGATGTTGTTCTCATAATGTGCGGGACCATTAGGCTTGGATTTTTATTCAAATGAATTCTTAATGACCCTACCCTATTAAATATAGGGAAATAAATGCTGCTCATTATGCAATGAATACCTTAAAGAAATAGTTCCCCCAAAAATGATAGTTGACGCATTATCTACTCACCCCTATGCCGATGGAGGGAGGGTGAAGTGAAATGAACTCAAAACGAGTTCATTTCCACGATGTTTTACACCTAAAGTGGCTCTCTCTGAGGTTTCTACTTATTTTTACCTGTTAAAAGGGTTTTTAGTAGTTTCTCCTCACTCTTGCTGAGGGTTAAGGACAGAGGATGCCACACCCTGTTAAAGCCCTATGAGATGAATTTTTATTTGTGAATATGGCTATACAAATAAAATTTGATTGATTGATTGATAAAGTCGACCAGAAGTGGCTAAGCTAGTGCACGTTAGCATTTTGACGGTTGTTTTCGTACATCTGATTATAAGTCACTTATAGTTGCCATCGTTCACTTGGTGTTAGGAGCCGGGAGGACGTCAATAAACCAGCGTGGACTTCTTCTACATACCTCATGAGGTAGGGTTCTCTAAGCTCGTCTTCCATTGCGCCAACTACCTTTCTGGCGGTGAATTGTTTTCAGTTTCCCTCAGCTCGTAGAACTATAAATTTAAAAGCTTCTTCCATATTTTTATTGAATGGACGGTTAATTGTTCTTATTTGGAAATGAAGTTGTTTGCAGTGATTAGTGGATATTATTGTAAAAAATAGTTATTTTTCTGTTTATCCATCATAACTATTTGATTTGATTGTTAACTTGATTGAATAATTAAATTGAATTGAATTGATTAACCGAATTGGTTGTTTGTGATTTCTTTATCTTTGATGCCTTTTGTAGTTCGGTAAATAAGCTATCCGGGTTAACTCTCGTACCGGGAGATATTACATTTTATGACAGGTGAGGAATCCCATGTCTGGCGCCCAACTCTTTTATTTTTTCAATTTAGAAAACCTACGCTACAACATTACACATGTAAAAATTCTTTAAAATGTGTACAAATATTGGAACTACTGTGATAACTACTATATGAAATATAATAAATGTGAAATATGTAGACGTCAGTAATGTTCTGCTCTGTTGAGGTGATCTCACCTGAGACGTCAAACTTGGCATTCTGCAGCGCCTGGAAGAGAGCGCCCCTTGGTGGCAGAGTGGGGAAACGATTCTCCAACATGGAGGCGTACTGACTGTCTTTAGGAGTCACTTTCCCGGCAGCAGGAGCCATGTTGACACAGTCCAACACCACAGCCGCTGCACACACACAAACACACACAAGCACAGACACAAGCACACAATCAACCAATCAAATTGTAGCTGTATAACCCATATTCACAAATCACAGTTTGTCTCATATAGGGCTCCAGACTAACCTTTTCATTTAGGTGCTCGAGCCGACTGAGTCACTATCGGAGCATCACAAAGGAAATGGTGAAAATCGAAACCCCCTGACGAGCTGCTCACTCATCACTCTCCTCTCTCTCTGCAGCCAAAAGCTCTTTTTAGCCCTAACTCTCTCCTGAAGAGCCCCCCCCCCGACCCGTCTCTCTCTAAAGCGCGTCTTTAATCAACTCTCCTCCAATCTTAACCACAATAACCTTCTTGACCTTCACCAGTCTTGTTTTCAAGGTCACTCGACTGAGACTGTCCTCCTTGTCTCTGAGCAGCTTCTCTCTCCTCTGTCCTTATCCTTCTAGACCTCTCTGCTGCATTTGACACAGTGAACCACCAGATCCTGATTTCCTCCCTTCAGGACCTGGGTGTCTCAGGCTCGGCTCTCTCCCTGCTCTCTTCCTACCTCAACGACATGGTAACTTGGAGAGGACTGTGTCTGAACCTTGTCCTCTCACTACTGGGGTCCCTCAAGGTTCTGTCCTGGGTCCCCTCCTCTTCTCTCTGTACTCTCACTCACTCACATGGCTTTTCCTACCACAGTTACGCAGATGACTGCCAACAAATCCTCCCCCCCCGATCTGAAACACAGGAAGCAGCAGGAGTCTGACTGACGCCTCTCAGTGGATGTCTTTACACCACCTGACAACCTTGATAAGACTGAACTACTTCTCTTTCCAGGGAAAGACTCTCCCACCCACGACCTGACTATTAACTTTGACAACTCTGTGTTAGCCCCCCCCCCAGACCTCTAGGACCCTGGGTGTGACACTCCACAGTAAACTCTCCCTCACACCAAGACTCCTGCCCCCCGACCTCTGCAGCTCATCCAGAAACCAGCAGCTCCACTGGTGTTTAACCTGAGTTCACTCACACTCCTCCGCTCCCTTCACTGGTTACCAGTAGTTGCATCCGTTTCAAAACACTAGTACTTGGTACCGTGCTGTGACCGGATCAGGTCCAGTCCACATCCAGGACCTGGTCCAACCTCACAGCCCTTCCACTCCGCTCTGCATCGACCAATCAGCGGCTCCCTCACTGTGAGTGACAGCTGTCACTCAACAACATCATGACTGTTTCCTGTCCTACTCCCTTCTTTACCCTGTTAAAAGGGGTTTTAGTAGTTTAACTGTTGTTGAGGGCTAAGAAGAGGGGATGTCACATCTCGTTAAAACCTATGAGACGATGAATATGGGCTATATAAATATAATTTGAATGATACATAAGATAATGTCTGATAGAGATGAAGGAGCAGACACATGAACTGAGGAGTTACTGCCAGTGATGGTAGACGATTTGAGGAGACATGTTTTATATCAAGAAGTGTTGTTGTGATCATAGTCCACCATCAGCGGACACCATTACATCACACACACACACACACACGCACGCACGCACGCACGCACGCACGCACGCACACACACACACACGCACACCTGTTTACCGTAGAGCAGCTGAGCGAGTTGCTGGTCCAGGATCTGCGGAGCTTTCTGGACGATACGTTCAGTTATCAAGGTCGCACAGGATCCGACTGTTTCCACAACAACTGGACAAGAGGCCGAGGGCTCTCTCTCCAACAGGTGATGGTCAATCACCTCCACCACTGCCCCCTCCAGGTCACTTTCTGAACTGTAGGAGAGAGACAGGTGGCTCATGAATAAGTCCAACACATGCACGTTAAAGGTCCGGTCCGCTCAGAGTCTCCTTCCTGCTCCCCCCCCCTCTGACCTGCACTCACTTTACACTGTACCATAAACACTGCTCACAGGTTATCAGGACACGTACAGGACTGATGTTTACTTTGTGTTTGTTTGATTCTCTAGAGTTTATCAGACACTAGTTTAAACCTGCTACACAACACGAGACATGACGCACACAGTCAGGACATCAGGGTTCAAGTGAGAGGAACGATCCGGAGTCATGAGCCGACATCATTGATTAATAACTGAATGCATGTGGTTATCAGTTTGTGTGTGAAGAGACGAGCACACACACACACACACACTCTCCTGCAGACAGAAGTTCCTCACCCAGATTCTGACTCAACACAGTGTTTTATATTCTTTGTTGCAGAAGAAGCGACGCCTCGTTTATCCAGAAACGTAAATATGAATTCAGCAGGTTTTCATTAAGATCAGTTCATAGTGTGATGATTAGAAAACATCACAGGAGCAAAGTCACTTGTTGTCCAGCGGAGTAATGGGCCTTAGTGCAGTGGAGCTGCTAAGGGGGGCCCGGTGGGGCCTGGTGGGGCCCGGTGGGGCCACCTTGATACAGGAGAGGCCATAAAAGAGTTTGTCCTTCGTAGCTTCAGGTGCAGCACACGAGTCTAAACTGAAGGAATGTTATTGTGGAGAGAACTGACAACTGTCATAGACTCATTGTTGTATTCTGATTTATGAGTTGAGAACCTTATTTTAACGTTTTTTTAGTAATATACCTGTCACGTGTTGTTGTTTACCTGGGTAAGACGTTGTGGTCGACCAGCGTCAGCCGCAGGCGTCCGTCTCGGTGCAGGACTCGGAGGTCAAGCTGGTCTCGGAACATCAGGACGTCTGGAGACAAACCAGTTTGTCTCAGCAGGAAGACGACGTCTGAACGCAGCAGCAGCTCCGACTGACGGATGTTCATCACAGGGAGAGCGAGCATCTCACTGGGCAAAGTCTGAGAGAGAGAGGAGGGTCCACTTCCTGTCAGTCACCATGAACATCCTCCAGTCTTCACAATAAAGGCTTGTTAATGTGGAAAACTGACAGGAAGTGATCAACAGACCGATCTCACCTTGGACAGGAAGTAGGCGTAGGCCAGGGCGGACACCACGGAGTCTACATCACACGCCTCATTCCCCAGAACCACGTGGAACCCAGGACCCGGCTGCTCTGAGTTCACCTGCAGGAGGAAAATCAACACGCAAGTTTCAACACGGAACACGTGAGATAAATGTTAAAACAATAAAGCCAAGTAACCATGACGACAACAAAATGTTATAACTGGGGCTGTCAAAATGATGATTACCTTGTGGAATGAAAGCGTTAACCTTATTAATGCTTTAACAGGATGAGCTGCTCCCCCCCCCACTCCCTCGCTCAGACACACGCAGTGAGATCAGAGCTCGTGCAACAGCCGCTCAGTGACTCTATAGAAGTGAAACACAGAGTTCCTCTGGGATCAGCTGCTCTAGGATCAGCTGCTCTGGGATCAGCTGCTCTAGGATCAGAGCAGAAGCTGCAGCTGGTTTGTACCGAGCTGGAGCTTCTGCTTCCTCCTCCACTCGGCTCTCACTGGAACTAACACTCACTCATCACTGGTTCTCAGGAGCTGATCAGGAAGTCACTGGGTGCTGGTTTGATTCCTCAGTTTATCAGGCTCATGGAAACATCATGACAAGGACTCGTCCACATGTTGTAAAACAGGAGCTGGGAACGAGAACCAGTTCATCTTCATCTGCATGAACTGAACTGGGAACTCGTTCTTTTTAAGTGGAACTGGCTCAACACTGCTTCTACAGATGGGCTCAGATTCAGATTTCTTTCTCATTTAATTGTGTAAAGGTTTGGATGTTTGTTTGATTTTTAAAAAGAAAAGAGTTTTATTTCAACCGTCCTGTATTTGTAAAAAAAGAGCAAAGGCCCAGAACCTCGATTGATTAGGATGAAGGTTCTTTGAGTTTGATAAAAAAACAGTTAGAAATGGTGATTAATCACAGGGTAGCTGCGATTAATATGAATAAAGTCACATGACGATCACATGACGATCACATTGTGTGCGTTCGACTTGATATGGCCCTGTTCAGCCATCTCTCAACATGATGCATGCTGGTCCGAACACAATGCATGCTGGTTAGAGTTTGTCTAACTTCATCCTGACCTGCAAACCGTCGCTAGGTCACGTGACCTTAAAAGCTCGCCTCTGAATCGTCAATTCTGTTCTCTGATTGGCTGAAGGATTCGGTGACGTGAGGATTTTAAAAACATGTTTCATCTGGAACAGCAGTGAGATCGGTCGTTGTTCGTCACTGACGCTACGAGAAGTACAGCGTGACGTCAGAGGATCAGTCAGACCAAGTCGAACACATCTTTTAATCACATTATTTAATGACCAGAAGTTTATTCTGAAAGGCGTAACTGACCGGAAGTCATGCAAGCATTGGGAGCTTCATAACCTGAGCTAACAGGCTAACTGTATGTGTGTGTGTGCGTGTGTTGTTTTACCTGCACGGCTCGGCGACAGCCCGACAGAAACTCCTCCATCTCCCTCTGGCAGTTAGCAGCTAGCAGCTAGCAGCTAGCAGCTAGCAGTTAGCAGTTAGCAGCTAGCAGCTCCGGTCACTTAAACCTGAGCGCGTGAGTGTCGCCAACATGGCGGGTAAAAGGTCATGACGCCTTCAGGGACACGTATAAACCTCGGACATACGAGTTTATTGCTGTGCGGTAAAAAATGAACTGGACAAGATTTAACATATGTTCTTGTGCAATTACAATTATACAAAAAAATATATTTCATAAGTAAAGTTTAAATCAGAAAGGTTGTACAATTTTACAATAAAAAAAGTCTAACTCATATCTTAAATGACATTAAATTGTTTAATTTAAAAACCCGTTTTCTTCATGTTCTTTAAATATGAAGTCATGTCTTTATAAGATGTAACAATGAGTTGTTCAGGTACAAACCTGTGCTCTTTACAAAAGTTCACTATTAAAAGACAAATTTCATGAGATTGTTAGATTCTGCTTTTGCCGTACTGTTTCAATACAATCATAAAATACTACTTTCCATCAGTCAGTGAAGGCAGCTCCATCATGCAGAACCCTGGGAAATGTAGTTGTTGATCATTAATTAAAACGAATGAATCAGATTCAAATCATCTCTTAGGTTTGCGTTTATTGGCTGTTCCAGAGTCAGCTGATCTCTGAGCTGAAACAAAATTCAGAACGGGTTCAAAATCTCATCTGAGCAGTTTTACATGTAGAAACTTTATTTTTCAATCAAACGGATAAAAGAAGTTTTTAATTTTCTCTGTTGAAGTTTTAATGTGAGAGGCTATTGTTGCCTGTAATGAATACTGCAGCCTGTCGGGGGTGCTGTTCTGTCTTGACACAGACTGTTGAGCTGCGTCGGAGCTGACCTTTGACCTGTGAGGACGAGGACTTCACCGTCTCAAACATTTTGTTGAACTTATGAATGACGTCATCACATTCAGTCATCAGCTGTTTCCTATTCTATGTGTTGAGCTCCGTTGACCTTTGACCCCATAGACCAAGTCTAGATCTTCTCCACGTAGTTTCCAGGAAACATTCCCTCTCTGCCTCGCAACCGGCCGAACCACCAACCAGACAGATCTGAGGACACACACAAATACTTGAGGACGAATCCAAGACTGAGATTAAGTTTGAGTACAAGTCAGAGACAGAGTTCCTCAGAGAGTCAGAGTCCAAGATGAGTCTGAAACCGAGTGTGCAGGTAGCAGTCTGACTTCCTGTATTTAAATACCAACGAGCAGTCTAAGAACTATCTCAAATGAGCCAGGTGCCAGGAGGGTTCATGTTGTCCATCTTTATTTACAGTCTGTGGAAGCGGCTTTACCTTCAGTGAGTATTTCGATGACATCATCAGTGTTGAAGCTGAGCTCGTCTGTGTCCTGGGCGTCGTAGGCGTACAGAGCTCTGCACTGAGGACTCCGGGGCTTCGGCTTGGGAGCAGGTTTAGGTCGTCCTGCTCCAGGAAGAGGCTTTACCTCCTTTGAGCGGCGTCGCTGCAGCCTGCAGGCAACACCCAGGTATTACACCAACATATTTATTTACAGCGTAGCAGAGAGAGCCTGCAGCAGGGATAATAGATCTGAGAATGTTTCAGTGTTTAATAAAACGGACTCGAACCAACACAAAGAACTCAGGGAGGTTGATGAAGAGCTGCTGGTCTGAACCAGGCTGACTCTGGAAACAGGCTCTGCGGGTCACTTCTGGTTATACTGGTTCTGTACTGATCCAGTAAAACTACTGGATTAGTTACTGATTACCTGACCCTCACTGAAGACATGAGTTAAATCTGATATATTAGTGGTTGTAGCAGTGATACTAGTTTTACACTTGTTGCACTGGTTACTGGTGAACCTGGTTGCTCCCAGTGGTCTCACCCTGCAGCGCCCTGTTCAGGGACCTCCATGAAGCCCATGTCGGATTGTTTGGGGGCGTGGTTGCTGGGGCGGCGCTGGCTCTGGAGGCGGGGCAGACTGGGTTGCTCCATGCTAGACTGCTGTCTCAGCAGGGAGCCTCTGGAGGAGGCGGGACCTCTGGAGGAGGCGGGACCTCTGGGCGCTCTGCCCCCTCTTGAGTGAGACGCTAAGAAAAAAATATGTATACCAATATTGAAACCATCAGGCGACGTTTTACTTTGAAAAAAAATTTGAATAACAAAATGTTACCTGAATTGTACTGGTTGCTGGGTGGAGCCTGGTTTCCCATGTAGCGGCTCTTTCGGTTGTCCCTCCTCGTCGGTCCTTCGGATCAAACAGACAGAAAGTGACAAGGAGCAACACAGCAATCTGTCGATGACTGACTCGTGTCAGTACTTACGTGAGTTCTTGGGCAGACCTGGTCCAATGGAAACCTGCAGAACCTTTCCACTGAGCTTCAGGACCGCCTCGTCCCCCTGACCCGCCTGGAACTGGATCTGTCGGGATCCTGCAGAGCTGAACGGACCCCAGCCACCCTTCTTCACCTTAAACTCCAGACTGCAGACAGAAAGCATCTTTGATCAGGTTTAAACGAGCGATTATTAGTTGGTATTTCAGGTGAAGGGTTTGAATTAGTTGGTGTAGTAACAGACTGAGTTAGTGTATGGTTTGTTAGTTGGTTTAAACTGTGACTCACAGGTTGTTGAATTTCAGAGGAAGCTTCCTCTCAGTTTTCTCATGAAAACGTTTGACGAGTAAACTGAGGAATTCCGTTTTAAAGATGCTCTGAAGAACACTGTCATACTCTTCCTCATGAACGACGAAGAAATCATCCTGCAGAGAGCTGACAGACAGGTGAGAGACAGACAGGTGAGAGACAGACAGGTGAGAGACAGACAGGCAGGGGCGCCGAAAAGGGGGGGTAAAGGAGACGGATTCTAGGGGCCCATGATGGAGGGGGGCCCAGAGAGGCCCCTAATGATGATGAAATTATAATACAGAAAAAATAATGACACTAAGTTATTAACTAACATATAATCACACATGTTTTATTTTCCATGTCCTGGTAACAATTCCTTTATTTGTTTTGGAAGCATCAACCCCTGCAGGGCCCCCCCCCTTCCCCCCCTCTATTTACGTAAAATGGTTCAGTCCGACTGGATCAGCTGCTGCCGGTAGCGCACCAGCGATTTGTCACAGACAGCGCGCCACAGCGGGCAAAGCGGAGGAGACAGCAGTATGCCTCAAAAATCAGGCAGCCAAAAAAGAAAGGAAAATAAATTAAGAGAGGAGAAGGAGTTGAAGGGTCGACAATATGTCACCCAGTATTTCCAAAAAAAAGGTGGGTTTGTTGTGGTGGAAAGTTATGGATATTAACTTTGTCCCTGTCTGTGGTCTATAAGCTAGCTCACTTTTCTCACCATGTTAGCTCAAGAAAATTCTGGATTTTTACATTTTACTGCTATATTAGTTAAATAATCAATCCAGTCAAACATTTATCAAGCTGTTCTTATTCAATAATAGTTGATCTCCCCTCTGTCAAAATGATGCCTCATTCTGAACAGAGTCAAGTGCACCAGAAGATGCAGCAGCTGTCTGTCAGCCCCCAACTCCCCCTGCCCCTGAATCAGCCCCAGTGCCCCCACATGAGGAAGGAGGTGAGCAGCTGTGTGTGTTGAAATAATAATAATAATAATAATAATAATAATACATAATATAATACAAAATATAATACATTTTTTAAATGACTCAAAATGAATTCCATTGTATTCAGAGTGCTCAGTTCTTCCCCTACTGTACATGTCAACTGTCATGCTGTTCTTCTTTCACAAATATGGTAATGATAGTCAAAAATACCATTAAAATGCATAATTGTATGTAAAATAGCATCAAAAAATGTTGCAGCTGTGTTGGGGGCCCTGTAAAGATTCTTTTCATGGGGCCCAAAATCCCTAGCGGCGCCCCTGCAGACAGGTGAGAGACAGACTTGTTCTGGTTCAGGGTTCTACTTTTAGATCTAATCCGGGCTAAAATTCTAATCCCCCTTCTGTTCTCACTTCAGATCCTCATACTTTTTGAGTTCTGGCTCTGATTCTACTTCTAGTACCACTCCTGGTTCTGATTTTCTTTGTGGTGTTGATGCTGGTTCTAGTTCTACCCATGACCTAATTCTGGTTCTTTACCTCAGCGAAACAGACTGGATCTTGTTGAGCTCGATCTTCCTCTTGAGAACTTCCTGGATCTGACCTTTATCTGGACCCTGTTTCACTTTCTCTCGACCAATCAGGTACAGGAACTTTGGTGTCAGGATTAGGTCTCGTTTCACCGTCTGTGGGACAGAACCGAGAGGTCAGCTGGGCGTTGAGTTTGAAACAAACAGACTCTTCCTGACGTCTTACCCTGAATCTTCTGTCATATTTCACCACCACGTCAGCAAAGTCGATCCTCTCTCGGCGGCCGACGAACTGTCGGATCTCGGGATGGTTGTCCGTTCCGATGTAGTCGCCCACAAAGTTTCTGTTGATGCTGTTTCTGCGACGTTCCTTCTTGTTCAGCAGGACATCGGACGCTGGAAGACACCCCTCATCGTTTATTAAGCAGAAACGTGCCATACAAACCAGTCCAGCTGATTCTAATCACATGGTGGACAACAGTCTGACCTTCCTCCCTCATCTTCACGTGCTTGCGGACCGCGATGTGTTTGCGCCACGCCTTCTGGATGACCCGAGCGTAACCATTGTACTTCCTCTCTCTCATCTCCTCCAGCAGGAAGAGCTGCCGAGAGAAAAATCACAGAAACACCGAAACATTTCAAACTGAACAGCAGAGTCCGACAGTCTAGTTCTGAGGTTCCGGTCCTCATGTAGAACTTCAGCTCGTTCATCATCTGTTCATCTTCAGGGACAATTCAAGGTTCTTTGTCTAGATCACAGACGACTTGTTTTCTCTCTTGAGTCACAGTTTCTACTTTGAAACTTTACCATGGGTTGAAACACTTCCTGTACATTCATGTTTCATACCGACTCCGGAGCTTTGATGAAGACCTTGGCCTTGCCAAGCTGGAACTGGTCCTGGTCCATGTTCACACAGTTGAGGAGGTGCAGGACTCCCTGGCGCTCGTCACCCCTCCATTGAGGCCAAGTCTCTTTGGTCAGGATGGCGTACCTGCAGCACATTTAGGTTTGTTGTTCTGTTAGTGACGAATGTTTCTCTCTCGTTGTGGGAGCTGCTGTGTTTGTCTATAATTGTGCTACTATGTAAAGTGTCTTCACATAATGTGTGTTGGGATCTCATGATATACAGATACAACTGAATTGAAGCCCTGGGATGAACCCTGATCAGATTAAACCCATCTCCTCCAGCTCTCCCACGACCCTCAGAGGATCTGTCTGATAGATGGTGGATTCAAATCAAATTCAGCTGAATTGAAATCTATCATTGTATTGGAAGCAGCAGTACAGTGTACAGGGTGCTGTGGCTTGACCACTGACCTCTGCAGGAACTTTTTGAAGACCCGTCTGTAGGCATATCCAGCCCGGCGGACCCGGATGTTCTCTCGGAGGCCCAAGTACTCCACCTGGTGTCGGGCCCGGATGTCCTCCCAGTCCCGAGGTCGTTTGGTCTCGTTGGGTTTGATGCAGCGGATGTAGTGAGGCGTGCACTTCATCAGGGTCTGGACCAGAGTGTTGGCTTGTTTCTGAAAGACGAGCGCAGCGTTGTGTCGTTGATGGTTAATGTTACTTTAGGTTGTTTTTACTTATCTGCAGCTATAGCGCTGCCTGGTGGTGGTACTAGCTTGTGAGATCAATTCAGTTCTATCACACTGTCTCACCTTGATCTTGCTGCTGGCGGTGGACGGACGTCCTCTCTTCTCTGCCTCCAGGTTCTCAGGGAACAAACCTCTGATGAACGGACTGAGCACAAACACAAAACACACCAACTTGATCAAACACAAGGTTGGAACCTTCACACAATATGTCAGATATGTCTTAAAGGGACAAGTAGTTCTCTAGAGGACAGGTACGTCCCACAGGTCATGTACGTCCTCAATACTTACAATTCACTGCTCTGCATCAGCTCTATGATGTCACTGAAGAGAACGTCTCTGTTCCTCTCACAGAAACCACTGACATCATATGATACCTGCACAGATTGACAGGTGGACAGAGACAGATTGACAGGTGGACTGAGACAGATTGACAGGTGGACTGAGACTGAGACAGATGGACAGATTGACAGGTGGACAGAGACAGATGGACAGATTGACAGGTGAACAGAGACAGATTGACAGGTGAAAAGAGACAGATTGACAGGTGGACTGAGACAGATTGACAGGTGGACTGAGACAGATTGACAGGTGAACAGAGACAGATTGACAGGTGAACAGAGACAGATTGACAGGTGGACAGAGACAGATTGACAGGTGGACTGAGACTGAGACAGATGGACAGATTGACAGGTGAACAGAGACAGATGGACAGGTGGACTGAGACAGATGGACAGATTGACAGGTGGACAGAGACAGATGGACAGATTGACAGGTGAACAGAGACAGATTGACAGGTGAAAAGAGACAGATTGACAGGTGGACTGAGACAGATGGACAGGTGGACTGAGACAGATGGACAGATTGACAGGTGAACAGAGACAGATGGACAGGTGAACAGAGACAGATGGACAGGTGGACAGAGACAGATTGACAGGTGAACAGGGACAGGTGGACTGAGACAGATGGACAGGTGGACTGAGACAGAGACAGATGGACAGGTGCACTGAGACAGATGGACAGATTGACAGGTGGACTGAGACAGATGGACAGATTGACAGGTGGACTGAGACAGATGGACAGATTGACAGGTGAACAGGGACAGGTGGACTGAGACAGATGGACAGGTGCACTGAGACAGAGACAGATGGACAGGTGCACTGAGACAGATGGACAGATTGACAGGTGGACTGAGACAGATGGACAGATTGACAGGTGCACTGAGACAGAGACAGATTGACAGGTGGACTGAGACTGAGACAGATGGACAGATTGACAGGTGGACTGAGACAGATGGACAGATTGACAGGTGCACTGAGACAGAGACAGATGGACAGGTGCACTGAGACAGATGGACAGATTGACAGGTGGACTGAGACAGATGGACAGATTGACAGGTGAACAGAGACAGATTGACAGGTGGACAGAGACAGATGGACAGATTGACAGGTGCACTGGTACCTTCCCAGCGTAGTGGTGGACCACGAACCCTCTGTTCCAGCTGCTGAAGTGCTGATGAGCTCCGATCTGTCCCTGGAGCTTCTGCAGCAGGGTCTGATCCGCCCCCTCCCCCTTGGCGTGCATCGTGGCACACACATCGTCCAGGATGCTCATGATCCCAAGAGGATTCTGGGAGATTAGGAGGGGGTCACCACAGTGTGATGATGGGGAGGCAATGTAACTCATCAAATCATAATATACATCAAGGTTCTTTACATATCAAGGTCGAGACCATAAAGTTCTAGAGAAACCAACAGTTCCCACAATGAGAAGCTCTGACTGTTTAACTGGAAGAAAGAACCAGACTCAATGTGGAGAAGGAGAGGATCTGGCCCATGGACACTTGGGCACAAGGGGGAGACGAGGTATTGAACCTGTGACCCTCTGGTTAGTGGACGACTCGCTCACCCTTCAAAGCATCAGCTGCCCAGTCATGTCAAATGTATTTCCATCTTTATAAATAAACATTCTAGTGATTTCTTTCTCAATTTCTATCGTTCTGATCATCAAACCATTTTCATTGGTGAGATTTCTGAGCACCATCTGTTCTGTGATTGGCCGACTCACCAGTTTGGACTCGATGAGGTCACACACCACTTTATTGTTGAAATACTCGATGGGCGTCCATTTGATTCCCTCCTGAACATATTCCTCCTACAGACGGAGAACACACAGCGACATGACGGACAGGAGATGAATGATTGACAGAACAATCCAAGACAAGTGTGTTTGTGCGATGATGTCACGATGGGTCACCTGTTCCGCCTTTAGAGTGAGTTCAATGAAAATCTGCTGCAGCTTCTCGTTGACAAAGTTAATGCTGAACTGTTCAAAGCCATTTTTCTGAGAAAAAAATATCACAGAACAATATAATTCATCAGTCACTACCTGTTTACACCAGCAGAGGTCAACACCAAAACAGATTTCACTTTCATCATCTACCCGAATTGATTTCCTCAATTTCCCAGAATGCTGTTCATTGACCCTAAAGGCAGAAGGCAGGAACTTTGAGCTTCTACTTTGTAAGAGCAGATCATTGTAATAACACTTTAATAAAGAGATGAGTTATTGAGTCAGATTAACCCTAAAGGCAGTGGGTAGGTTAGTGCAGGTTTAGAGCAACTCAGTCTAGATTCAATAGGTTTAGATTAGGGGTTGGTGAATTGATGTTATAGCTGAAAGGGTGAAGTACAAAAGCCAGAGGTAAATACCTGGAAGATCTCGAAGCCGTAGATGTCGAGCACTCCGATGTTCAGATCTTCCTGGTCCTTCTGGATGGCTTTATTAACGCACTGACACACACACAGAAATAAAACAATAAAGTGATCTGTAAAATGACACGATGTGAAATCTGACGTAAAGTGAGAGCAGAGAGTTAAACTGACATCGACAAGGAAGTCGAAGAGTCGGGCGTACAGAGCTTTGGACAGAGCGTCTCTGGAGAAACACGCCTGCTCTGTGTTCAGCGTGACGGAGATAGACTCGGTCTTCCCGCCCCACTTACTGTCCATAATCTTGCTGGTCAGTTTACTGCAAAGACCGTCCTGAGAGATCCCCAAAAGGAAGGACGGGAACGCCAGGACTGAGAGACAGGGAGACATGGTTACATTAGATCCTACGATCAGGAGGACATGAGAACATGAGGAGGTCATAAGAACATGAGATCATAAGAACATAAGAACAGTAGAACATGAGAACATGAGAACCATATAGAGTGTAGTTGCAGATCTTACAGTCCTGACTTTCAACCACAGCGTAGTTGTTTTCTTCTCTGAAACTGATGTTTCCCAGATGAAGAATTCCTGCAACGAGTTGAAGAACCGAATCCTGATCCTCCACAGACAGACCCACAACAGACATCGCCCCCTGCAGGACAGACAGGTTGACAAACAGACAGACAGGTCAAAAGACAGACAGTTTAACAAACGGGTCAACAGACAGACAGACAGGTCCACAGACCATAGTGTCGACGAACTCTTTCTTATCGTTGACGTCCTCCACTGTGTAGGTTCCTGATTGATTGAGGTAGCTGTAGTAGTCAGGGGTCGTGACCCCAAGGTTCTCCCTCTGCTCCCCACTCGCCCCCTCCAACAGCTGAGGGCAAAGTTCACAGTAAAGTCACACTGAGGTCACAGTGAAGTCATGATGCAGCACATGATGCAGCACATGATGCAGCACATGTTGTAGTGCATGATGAAGAACATGATGTAACACATGATGAAGAACATTATGAAGAACATGATGTAGTACCTGGTAGTAGATGTGAAAGTTTCTTTCTCCTTCATTCTGTGAAACAACTCGACTTTTCTCCAACAAGAAGTTGGAGATCTTTCCTCCATCAGGAGCTCCTCCCCGACTAAACTGGATCTCAAAGTATTTACCCTGAGAGGAGGAGACAGATCTGTTGCTGTAAACATCTGTTTCTCTTCACATCTGTTTGTGTTGACATTTATACTTTTACTCACAAATCTGCTGGAGTTGTTGTTGCGGACAGTCTTAGCGTTACCGAAGGCCTCCAGCAGGGGGTTGGACTGCAGGATGATGTCTTTAACATGCTGCACACACAGTCCCATGTTCATCAGTACTGTGTACTAATCAATACTCCAATATGTACTTTGACTATTAGTCTGAGGAATATTGTGTACAGACCTGTACTTTGTCTCCTCCTCCAGACACTTTGGACACGTAGCTCATTATATATTTGGCTGCAACAGTTTTTCCAGCTCCGCTCTCACCGCTGAGACAACAAGGATTCAAACACAAGGATTCAAACACAAGGATTCAAACACAAGGATTCAAACACAGGGATTCAAACAACAAGGATTCAAACACAAGGATTCAATCAACAAGGATTCAAACAAACAACAAGGATTCAAACAACAGTGATTCAAACACAAGGATTCAAACAACAAGGATTCAAACAACAAGGATTCAAACAACAAGGATTCAATCAACAAGGATTCAAACACAAGGATTCAAACAACAAGGATTCAAACACAAGGATTCAATCAACAAGGATTCAAACAAACAACAATGATTCAAACAACAAGGATTCAAACAACAAGGATTCAAACACAAGGATTCAAACAACAAGGATTCAAACACAGGGATTCAAACAACAAGGATTCAAACAACAAGGATTCAAACACAAGGATTCAAACACAAGGATTCAAGGAGTGAGTTCTGGGTGGAGCCCCCGGCTCCTCTCAGTTGCTTGTCCAATAAGACTCCTCGTGATCCGAGGCCTGAACTACCTCAGCCGACTCCTCTGAGCTGAAGGAGCAGCGGCTCTACTCCAGGTCGCTCTGTCTCTGCCTCGTGGTCTGGTACAACATTACGGCTGATGCTGCACAAACCCAACTCTCCATCTGCTGCTCCGTCTTCTCCTCACTCGTGAGTAAGACCCAAAGTTACTTAAACTCGGCTGCTAACCTGAGGTTCCCAAATCCAAATCTCCGCCCCACAGCTGTGCCTTCAGATCCTGGCCATGCAGCTCATGAGCAGGTTGGGGACAAACCTGGAGAAGTCCACCCCCCACAAGTTTGTCTTACTGCAGAGGACAGAGACAAAGCTGTCACTTTGCTTATACAAGGACCAGATGTCTTCTGGCCCCACCCTCCCACAGCACCCGTCCTCCAGAGGCCGATGGACACTGCCACTGTCTGACAGCCATCACAATGATAACCCACCTTAATGACGCCCGCCCCTGGTGGACAGACAGAGGATTGCAGCCTGCCACACACAGACGTTAATGACTGAGTGAAGGAGTCAACCATTTGCAGTGATCGAGAATCACAAGCGTTTCCATACTAATGCTGTTTAAATTCATGTTGTCATAGTGATCAGGTAATCTGCCTTCAGTCACTTTAGGGCTTTCATGTTCGGACGTAACATATTAGTTATAGTTGTAAACATTTACTGCTCCTATGTGTCTATCATTCATCACTGAACTGTGTGTGTGTGTGTGTGTGTGTGTGTGTGTGTGTGTGTGTGTGTGTTTCACTTCATACATCGCCCGACCCTTTCAGACATGAGTGTTTATTACCTGATGATGACGCACTGGTTCTCGCTGTCAATCATCATGTTTCTGTACATGTTGTCAGCCAGTGCGTAGATGTGGGGGGGGTTCTCATACTGGGCCTGGAGGGTGGATGGGCGAGGTTAATGATGTCATAAATTCTGTGATTTTGCGATAGGTTATCTTACCGCTCCCTGGTACAGCTCCACCTCCCGCTCAGTGAAGTAGGGAAGCTGTTTGAATGGATTCACTGAGATCAGGACTGCACCGATGTAGGTCTGACCCCGGGTCAAGGACCAGAACCGGAACCAGAACCAGAAGGTGGAGTTTATCACATCTGATATCCTGTCTCTTGTCATGTAATACTAATAACCGTCAGTAAGGATACAAAGATGTAGTCGTCCATGTATCTCTTCTTCAGGTTGTCTGTGATGGCGTCCTCGCTGATTTTGGACAGAAGCACCATGTCGTCCACGCCGCTCACCTTCACATTCTGAGCCAGCCAATGGTAACGCTCCTTACTGCCCTGAGGGGGGAGAGGGGAGGAGTCACACCTGGTCTGTGAATAGCACCCGTTAGACACACATGCACACAAACACACACACACACACACACACACACACACACATATCAACACAAACATAAACACACACACACACAGTTCATTCAGCACTGTTTTTAACCCATTATCTGATTTGTTGTTTATTGTTTTGTTCATTATAATCTCCACTAACTAACTAACTAACTAACTAACTGACTGACTGACTTATTAACTAACTGACTAATTAACTAGTGGTGGAACTTCTACAGGTGCACCTCAGAGAGCATCCTGACTGGCTGCATCACCTCCTGGTACGGCAGCTGCACCGCCCTGAGCCGTAAGGCTCTACAGAGGGTGGTGCAGTCCACCCAGCACATCACCAGGACGGAGCTAGCATCCCTAGAGGACCTCTACACCCAGCGGTGCAGGAAGAAGAGCAGCCGGATCATTAAAGAACTCTTTCACCCAAACCATGAACTGTTCTCCTGCTGCCGTCTGGCCGGCGGGCCCGCAGTACCGGGCCGCACCACCAGGCTCAGAGACAGTTTCACCCCCCAGGCCATAAGACTCTTAAACTCCTCTGAACTATAATAACTCCACCAAACCAGCACCGTGACATCTTTGCATATTTGCACAAATTGCACTTTGTTGTTTTTATTTCTCTTCAGCTGTTTTTATATATATTCAGACATATATATACTTTATTTAAATTTTGATATTCCATTTTATACTATTTCTATTTTATTTTTTGGTTGTAATTGAGCATTGTTAGAACAGAGCCTGTGACTCAAGCATTTCACTGCCAGCGACTGCTTCATGTTATTGTTGTGCATTTGATAAATAAAAAATCTTGAATCTCTTGAATCACCACTTACTTAGTCAGTTAATTAGTCAGTTAGTTAATAAGTCAGTCAGTCAGTTAGTCAGTCAGTTGATTAATGAGTAAGTCAGTTAATTAGTCAGTTAGTTAATGAGTAAGTCAGTTAATTAGTCAGTTAGTTAATAAGTCAGTTAGTTAATAAGTCAGTCAGTCAGTTAGTCAGTCAGTTGATTAGTTCATAATTAGTTAGTTACTCAGTCAGTCAGTCAGTGAGTCAGTCAGTCAGTTAAACAGTCAGTCAGTCAGTCAGTGAGTCAGTCAGTCAGTCAGTTAGTCAGTCAGTTGATTAGTTCATAATTAGTTAGTTACTCAGTCAGTGAGTCAGTCAGTCAGTCAGTCAGTGAGTCAGTTAAACAGTCAGTGAGTCAGTCAGTCAGTCAGTCAGTGAGTCAGTCAGTCAGTGAGTCAGTCAGTCAGTCAGTGAGTCAGTCAGTCAGTCAGTCAGTGAGTCAGTCAGTCAGTTAAACAGTCAGTCAGTCAGTGAGTCAGTCAGTCAGTTGATTAGTTCATAATTAGTTAGTTACTCAGTCAGTCAGTGAGTCAGTCAGTCAGTTAAACAGTCAGTCAGTCAGTCAGTCAGTCAGTGAGTCAGTCAGTCAGTCAGTGAGTCAGTCAGTCAGTTAAACAGTCAGTCAGTCAGTCAGTCAGTTAAACAGTCAGTCAGTCAGTCAGTGAGTCAGTCAGTTAAACAGTCAGTCAGTCAGTCAGTCAGTCAGTCAGTCAGTCAGTGAGTCAGTCAGTCAGTCAGTCAGTCAGTGAGTCAGTCAGTCAGTCAGTGAGTCAGTCAGTCAGTTAAACAGTCAGTCAGTCAGTTAAACAGTCAGTCAGTCAGTCAGTCAGTCAGTCAGTCAGTCAGTCAGTCAGTCAGTTAAACAGTCAGTCAGTCAGTCAGTTAAACAGTCAGTCAGTCAGTGAGTCAGTCAGTGAGTCAGTCAAACAGTCAGTCAGTCAGTGAGTCAGTCAGTCAGTCAGTTAAACAGTCAGTCAGTCAGTCAAACAGTCAGTCAGTCAGTCTGTCTGTCAGTCAGTCAGTTAAACAGTCAGTCAGTCAGTCAGTTAGTTAGTCAGTCAGTCAGTTAAACAGTCAGTCAAACAGTCAGTCAGTCAGTCAGTGAGTCAGTCAGTCAGTCAGTGAGTCAGTCAGTCAGTCAGTCAGTTAGTTAGTTAAACAGTCAGTCAGTCAGTGAGTCAGTCAGTCAGTCAGTCAGTCAGTCAGTCAGTCAGTCAGTCAGTTAAACAGTCAGTCAGTCAGTTAAACAGTCAGTCAGTCAGTCAGTCAGTGAGTCAGTCAGTCAAACAGTCAGTCAGTCAGTCAGTCAGTTAAACAGTCAGTCAGTCAGTCAGTCAGTCAGTTAGTTAGTTAGTCAGTCAGTCAGTTAAACAGTCAGTCAGTCAGTGAGTCAGTCAGTCAAACAGTCAGTCAGTCAGTCAGTGAGTCAGTCAGTCAGTCAGTCAGTCAGTGAGTCAGTCAGTCAGTTAGTCAGTTAGTTAGTCAGTCAGTCAGTTAAACAGTCAGTCAGTCAGTGAGTCAGTCAGTCAAACAGTCAGTCAGTCAGTCAGTGAGTCAGTCAGTCAGTCAGTCAGTGAGTCAGTCAGTCAGTCAGTCAGTCAGTTAAACAGTCAGTCAGTCAGTCAGTCAGTTAAACAGTCAGTCAGTCAAACAGTCAGTCAGTCAGTCAGTCAGTCAGTTAAACAGTCAGTCAGTCAAACAGTCAGTCAGTCAGTCAGTCAGTCAGTCAGTCAGTCAGTGAGTCAGTCAGTCAAACAGTCAGTCAGTCAGTCAGTCAGTCAGTCAGTGAGTCAGTCAGTCAAACAGTCAGTCAGTCAGTCAGTCAGTCAGTCAGTCAGTCAGTCAGTGAGTCAGTCAGTCAAACAGTCAGTCAGTCAGTCAGTCAGTGAGTCAGTCAGTCAGTCAGTCAGTCAGTCAGTCAGTTAAACAGTCAGTCAGTCAGTCAGTCAGTCAGTCAGTCAGTCAGTGAGTCAGTCAGTCAAACAGTCAGTCAGTCAGTCAGTCAGTCAGTTAAACAGTCAGTCAGTCAAACAGTCAGTCAGTCAGTCAGTCAGTCAGTTAAACAGTCAGTCAGTCAGTCAGTCAGTCAGTCAGTCAGTTAAACAGTCAGTCAGTCAAACAGTCAGTCAGTCAGTCAGTCAGTCAGTTAAACAGTCAGTCAGTCAGTCAGTGAGTCAGTCAGTAACACTAACCCTGTTCATCTCACACTGGAACTTGGAGGAGGGATGAGGATCAGAGGGATCAAGGCTTTTAAAATCTGTCTTTAACTATGTGTGTGTTTGGTGGGACACGCCCCCTCCTGAATTCCCAGAATTCCTCAGTCTTGTGGGATCTTGTCGTGTTGAGGATCAGTGAAGGGTGACGCCCCGACTTGTTCGCCTCGACACGCTGCATGTGTCTGTGTGTGTGTCTGTGTGTGTGTCTGTGTGTGTGTATTTCTTGCAGATTTAAATCTGATGATCAATAAATTGATCAGTCAGCTGTCTTCTGATGGTCTGACAGGAGAAAGGAGACTGGGGCCCCTGGTGATCTGGGGGCCCCTGGTGATCTGGGGGCCCCTGGTGATCTGGGGGCCCCTGGTTGAGTTAATCATGTGCATGAAGCTCAGACTTTAGAGTAGAAATAAGTAAACGGACGCCTGAGTCTGTTTGCATCATGATGTTTGAACCTGTTTGCTTTCCATACTCACCCCTGAGGCCCCCCTGGGGGCCAAGAGCTTCTGACAGAGGTCAAAGTGTCACTAGATGTTCCACTAGTAATGGGCGGTACTTTGATTTTATTTTTATTTAACTCAGATTCTTTGTTCATTATATTTATAGGTCTTCAATCTTTATTTTCTAAATAAAAGATAATTAAATGTTTTCAGATCCTTTTGTTTCTGATTCACAAAAAAGCAGCAGTAGATCTGATTCTGATTCACTGGAAATCAGGTCCCGGTCCAGGATCAGTTCCAGGATCACAATCAGGATCTGGTCCTGGACCAGATCCAGGACCAGATCCTGGACCAGGATCAGGTTATTGTTAGTCTTTTCTCGGTGTAGATAAGTAGCAAAGTGAACTCACCATGTTTGCTCCTCCTGCTCTTCACTTCCTGTTTCAGATAAAAGTTGAGAAGTCTTGAGTCGGTCTCAGCCGGATCCAGGTGGACTCAGACTGAACCTGGACCAGGTGAGTCCGGATCAGATGGTTCAGTTCAGTGGACTCAGATCGGTTCTGCAGCTCTGAACATGTTCCAGTGTTTCTGAGTCTGTTTTTCTTCAGACTCTAAACTCTCCGCAGGTGTGGACAGGTAGAGCCCCGCCTCCTCCCCCTTCCTGTGGAACTCTGGGTAATGAAGTCCTGATGAGGAACAACTGGAGCTCTGCTGCCCCCTGGCGTCAGACCACAGGCCTGTAAGCCATGTCGCTTCACTGATATTTGTTCTTTTAACATAGCACAGGATGGAGAATATCCCTTATTGACAATTTGTTTAGTTTAAAAGTGAATTCAAATGACACAATATTATACTATTACAATAATGATATTATTTTTTTAAATTTACAAACTGTAGGGTCTGTGAACTATTTGATACACACAGGAAACAGTGCATGATGGGAGTTGAGGTCACAAGAATGTTTAAGCTGCATAATGTTTCATCAGGTCCTGGTCAAGGGCCCAGAACTAAGAGAGAGGATTCTGGGTCATCAGGTCACTTCAGGTTTAATTTAGAGTTTTCAGTTCTATGAAGCTCGTTGCCTTGTCGTGGTAAATCACCATGGTAACTTGTGCTGAGCAGCTGACCAGGTTAAGGTGCAGATAAGAGATCAGTCTTAAGCTCCGCCCACTGACCAATCCCCTCCTCTGAACCATGTCATCATGTTCTTAGAGGATCCTTAGAGCTGGTGTGGTTCGAGTCTCTGAGGAGGACCAGGGTCTTCATAGACCCACAAGCTCCCAGTGCTCCCAGTGCTCCCAGTGCTCCCAGTCCCACAGACTGCAGCTGCTTCACTCGTTTCCTGTTCACTGGCTGATGCACAGAAGCTCAAACTACTTTTTACACATTAATAACAAAGTCTTTCCTTGATTTTTATTGTTCTTTATGGTTTTCTTCAGATTTTCTTTTAATCTGACTTGTTTTCAAACCTCATTGTACATGTGCGCAATATACAGTAGAAATATAATCAGTGTTATATATAGGAGATATGAATAATAATAATAAAAAAATCAGTCTACTTCCTTCTTTAGTTTATGTTTGTTTTATTTCCTGCAGCTCAGCTGGATTACACCAGGGTTTCATCTAAAAGACTCAAAGTGTCAGACACACAGAGTATTCATGTAAATCCGATGTGATGGAAACAGATGAGATCATATTCATATTTTTGTTCATGAACAGTTTGACTATAAAAACAATCCCAGATGTTCTTCCTGTATTTAGCAGCTGGAATGTTTGACCTAATTCTGGATGTTTGTTCTGCTCAGATTTTTTATTATTCAGCAGTTTGATCCTCATGTCTGCTGTCAGTCAAACTGTCCAGGTCTGTGATTGGTCATATGCAGATAACCCCGCCCCTTGTATGTGCACAGAACCACCACGCGGTAATTCTAGTAAAATCTTTGTAAATGTTTCGACACCTTGTTGTTTTGTTGTTGTGTTGAAGCTCGTCTTCATTCTGGGTTAGATGAGTAGAATTTGAAAAACCTTTATTGACAGGAAGTAGCATTGTGAGTGTTTCTGACTAAACAAGGTTTCTACTAACATCTGAGAAAACTTTGAGCATCAGTGGATGACGCTGAGCGTCCACACGGTTTGTTTTAATGAGTTTTACATCATCTGCAGTTAAAGGGCTAACACATGAAAATCAGCAGCGTGGTCCATTCAACAGTCTGTGGTTGTTTGTGCTCTGCTCAAAAGCACTGAGGCAGCTTCCTGTTCTCAATCTGTAAAAACATGATCACATTTACATCTAAAACTGGGCGGCTCTCTGATTGGCTACGAGTCCGACTGAGTAACCAATGAGGAACTTCTGCCCAAATAAGTAAGAAGAGTGGGAGCTGAAAACAAACATAGAAACAGAAAAAAAGAAGAAAAAAGTGGAATAAAACCAACAGGCTCAGTTTCTGCAGTCGAGTCACAAAGCTTCAGTCTCACACACGGGGACGTGGCGCCGGTCACATGGTGCCGGTCACATGGCGCCGGTCACATGGTGCCAGTCACATGATGCCGGTCACATGATGCCGTTGGTGAGGTACTGGAAGCCGTCGTACAGTTTGGTGGTCAGTGACCTCATCGATCCGTCGACCAGCTGATCAATCAGCAGCTGCAGCTGCTCCTCCGTCAGACTCATGTGGAAACGTTCCTTCAGACCTCGCATGGTGCTGGAACCGTGGAAACATGGCAGCTGAGTACCTGGGGGGAGGGGGGGTTAAAACCAGTCAGTGTCAGGAGTGTGTGTGTGTATGTGTGTCTGTGTGTGTCTGTGTGTGTACCTTGCTGCATGATCTCCACAATCTGCAGAACCCGGTCCATGTGTTTTCTGGCTGCGATCAGACCCTGAAGCATCAACATCTTGTAGTAGTTGAACATGTCGCCGTCTGGACCCCCCATCACCTAAAACAAACACTGAATCAGTTTCCACAGTTTCTCTAAAACACATCACCTTTCTGTTGGTGTGTCTTCAAGTATACATCAACTATCAAACTCCATTTCCTCTAATGTAGGGATGAGTGCAAACATAATGTAAACCTAATTATTAATGTTCTCGCAGTGACGAGAACATGTCCTACACAAGATCCTCCAAAAGGAGCAGCAGAACCTCTTTAATCCCCCTAGAACCTCATCGTGACCACGAGAAACTCACATCCACAAACTCAGTCGTGAGTTTGAAGGCGGACGTTTCGAAGCCAAGGTTTTTGGGTGAGCTGGAGAGGATGAAGCCGAAGTCAATGTGGATGATGTGACCTTCAGCGTCCAGGAGGATGTTCCCGTTGTGCCTGGGAGGACGGAGGAGAACACAAGAGGTTGAGAAGTCGTTGGAAAAGGAGATCCATCAAACGGCAGTGTCCAGTCAGGAGGCAAGCTTTCTATAAGTGTTGCTCTATATATTGCCCATATGGACGGAAAACAAAATGACATGTCTGTTGGAAATACTAATGTGGTTCAATAATAACACTTAATGTTAAACATAATGTTAATATGGCACATTAATTAAAAGATAATTTCCCATTGGCCGTTATTTTCAAAAGGTTAGGGACCCCTGATTCAGACGCTGGGAACCAGCTGGGGGGGGATGTCCTGACCTCACCTGTCTTTGACCTGCAGCAGGTAACAGACCAGGCTGTACCCAGCACAGCTCTGCACGAAGTTCCTCTGAGCGGACAGGTAGGCCTCAGTGGTCGGAGCTCCGTGTTCCTGCAGGAAGTAGTCGAGCAGAGACAGCTGG
The DNA here is from genome assembly GCA_038501795.1 of Pseudopleuronectes americanus. Lineage (NCBI taxonomy): Eukaryota > Metazoa > Chordata > Actinopteri > Pleuronectiformes > Pleuronectidae > Pseudopleuronectes > Pseudopleuronectes americanus. The sequence goes on from CM076722.1 coordinate 218,873, forward strand.
CTCTGCTTCTTCACCTGGTGGAGCGACACGGCGTTCATCACGGGCTCGATCATCCCGCTGTCTGACGACAGCACCAGGATCTTATAGGGCTTGATCCAGAGGGGAACACGCTCCTGTTCGTAGATCGACTACAGGGGAGGACAGGTGAGTTTCTCACTGATCAGTACATGTTGGCCATGTGACTGGACATGAGTGTGATGTCATAGCATTACCTTGAGCTGCTGCAGCACCTGGAAGGCGAGCAGCTCCTGTCTCAGGTCGTCTCCACATTTAACAATAACAGACAAAAGCCTCCAGTGTGGGAGGTGTCCGTATGGAGATCCTTCTCGGATCCTCCTACAGGACACACACCATAGCATGTGGTAATAACATGTGGTAATAACACGTGGTAATAACATGTGGTAATAACATGTGGTAATAACATGTGGAATATGGCATGTGGTAATAGCACGTGGTAATAGCATGTGGTAATAACACGTGGTAATAACACGTGGTAATAACACGTGGAATATGGCATGTGGTAATAGCATGTGGTAATAACACGTGGTAATAACATGTGGAATATGGCATGTGGTAATAGCACGTGGTAATAGCATGTGGTAATAACACGTGGTAATAACACGTGGAATATGGCATGTGGTAATAGCATGTGGTAATAACACGTGGTAATAACATGTGGAATATGGCATGTGGTAATAACACGTGGTAATAACACGTGGTAATAACACGTGGTAATAGCGTGTGGTTCTGTGATCTGATCACAAGTGGACAGCTCTAAGTTCAGGTGTGAATGCTCTCAGATCAGATATAGATCTGTATAGAGCAGGGAAGTGAGATCTGATCACAAATGCTCACAGGAGTCACATTATGATTCCAGGTGTGAACACACATACTGGCCACTTGAGGACCGATGTTAATACCAGGCGTGAACGGTGCCAGTGAGGTATCAACTGAACATGCCAAGTGGAGATAAAGAAAGCTAGAGCCCTGAAATGAACCAGCAAGTTTGGAAATTTGAAGTTTCCATGAGAAAGTGTAGGAATTGAATGAAAAACTCAAATCTATTCATGGATGAGTGAAGAGTTGATCATGTTGGGCGCAGTGCCACCTACCGGACCTTCTCTTCCCAGGGCTCCTTCAGGGCCACAGCCGACGGGTCCTCCGGGTCCCGTTTGAAGGTGGTGGGGGCCTGAGCCAGCTGCTCCGAGAGACGGCGCCTGTACACAAAACACACACACATATGTAAACTGTATCCATATATTAATTCTGGGAATCATCCACAAAATGTGCCTAACATTTTCCAGGTTGACGTCTTTGTCAGCGTCTTTTACACATATGAGACCTCTCTTTTATTCTAAGATACTGATTAAGACATTTGTGTTCTCACAGTCAGAACTTTCCAGGACCATGTCCAGACTTCAAATCAGGGTCCTCATATATAACCAGTGTATCACTTAATGCTAATTCACCAGAGAAGCCCATTGGTCAGCAGGTTAATTTAATATTCTTGAGCTGCTTAGGCGTACGCATCTTTCCAGGCGGACTGGGATTTATAAAAGTCTCCTGCATTCAGTTGTGCGTGTGCACACTTTTATAAATCGGAATCTTTTTTTGCGTACGCCATATTCGGACTTTGTGTTCAGGTAAACTTTTAGTATGAATCCTACCCTCTGTTTTATAAATAAAGTGTAACTGACCTGATGTCTCCAGCGGCGATGAACACAGGCTCTTTACTCTCCAGGCTGGTGATGCTGTCGACAGAGAACTGACTGATGTTGTCACAGCTGCTGGTGTGGACCTCTGGAAGCTGCAGCAGGTAAAGAGACGACACGTCACTGATCCACAGGTCCTGACTCCGCCTACAGCTGCTGCAGGTGTTCTAACTGCTGACATCACATCATGTCTGAGAACACCTGGGTGCCATCTTACCTCCACCTGCAGCTCCCCGATGTCGTCCACAGACCAGGCCTCGTCGTCGTTGTCGTAGTTTGGGACCACGGAGAAGCTGCCGGCTCTCTGCTCCGCCGACATGCCGCAGTCTGGCAGATTCTCCACAGAACGTGTGCTCCTGATCCGGTTCTCTGGGATCCGGATTGGAACGCTGGACGTCTCAAAGTTCTCACACTCCAGAACCTCCACATAGATCAGGTACGGGGCCTGAAACAGGTCATGTGACTGATCAATAACACAACCAGCTGGTGTCTGAGCCTGAACCAAGTGTCACTTACAGAGGTCACAGTAACGTCCTGTGGACACTCTCCATCTGTGGTTTCTTATCATTGTGAGGACACAAGCTTCATTCAGGTTAGAAACAGGTTCATGAGATTCATGATATCAGAGCGTCCTCACAGCTTCAGAAAGACAAACGTGTGTGTGTGTCTCTAACCTTGTCTTTGGAGTTCAGGACCACGGCCTGTGTGTGCGGCACTCGGACCACGTGGTGGTCGAAGGCGGCGGTGGGCAGCCACACTCGAGCCGGCAGCTTGTGGTTGAGCAGCGACAGCTCGGAGATCAGACGCTGAGTCTTTTGCTCTTTGGTCGGCAGCGTCGCCAAACGCTTCCCGATCCCCATCAGAGACTTAATGAACTCCCTCTGAGGAGCCAGGCGCACGGGCTGCAGACAGACAGGAGGACAGACAGGAGGAGGACAGACAGGTGGAGGACAGACAGGTGGAGGTGTGAGTCTCTCTCCGGACACTGGTTTCACGTTTGTCTCAAATAGAGCTGCAGCAGTGAATCAATACATTTATTGACAATTAATCATCAATTAATTGACCAAAAGAAAAATGGATCGATATCGTGGCTGAAAGCTGTTTATCGAGCAGAAAAAGGATTTTAGATGGATGCAAAAGTTTTCTTTTGAGTCACAGCAGCAGCAGCTTTTTGGACATGAGACACAACGTGTAAACAGACCATGATGTTTCAGAAACAGAGGAGGTCTGAGACCAGTCGGTGTCCGACAGAGCAGAGGACGAATCCCTCCCACACCAGGTGATTGGATCCAACAGAAAAACTCAGAATCACTGAACAAGAACAAGAACCAGAACCCAAACACTAAATTTCCCACAATGCACCCTGGAGGGAGGTCGGAACACGAAGCAGGTGAACTTACGGGACCAGCCTCAAACTCCAGACTGTCTGAGCTGCAGCTGCTCTCCTGGAGGTCAGAGGTCAAAAGGACGTGGAGAAGTAAGATCAATTACTTTGAATTGATTTGTTAATAACAAATAAAGAAATAAACAGAATAAATAATCATGTGAATCTTTCCTCAGAATGTCCGTTGCTGCAGCTCCTCTTTTCAGCCTCTGTCTAAAACTGTTTTAGCTCCTGTCTCTTTAAGACCCCCCTCCTGACAAAGCCCAATCCGCTGTGATTGGTCAGCTGGTAAACCAGTTCTAGTAAGTGTAGGAAAAGTCGAACTCTGCTCTCACCTAACCTGGTTTTGTTTTGTTTGGCTAACTAACTGCTAGGCTAACCCGATCGCCTAGTCCAAACAACTCTTCCTGGTCCAAGTGACATCATGATGAGGAGCAGGGTACATCACGATGATGTGGAAGTGACATCACGCTACGAGGAAGTGACATCATGGACTGTTCTTGTGACATACAGTTATGGTGATTTTATGGTGGTGACACGGTGGCGTCTCATAAGTAAAGGGACCTGAACTAAGTTGTGTTAGATAACTTGAAGTAATCTGATTACTGTAAATATATAAGTACTGGGTTATGTACGCATGTTTCCAGGTGGACTGGGATTTATTAAAGGATCACTGCGTTAAATCTGAATCCATTTAGCTTTATGCGCACTTAGACTTTTGTATGAATACTACCCTCTGTTTTATAAATGAGGTCCCTGGTCCTGGAACTTGTCCTAAATCTTGACCTGGTTCTGGACCAAGTCCTAAACCTGGATGTGGACATGGTTCAGGACTTGGTCCAGGTCCCACTCGTGCGCAGCGACCCGGGCGGGGGCGTTACCTCGTCCTGGCTGCTTTCCACCTTTGGGTTACTGGCCGTCCTTTTCAGGTTGCTGCTCAGGCTGATGCTGACTGTGGCGTCTGACTTGGAGCGCTGATGAGTTCGTTTGGAGGGCGACAGGCCGTGGTCTCCTCCATGGGGTCCAGGGCCAGCGGTGTGAGACGTTATGGGACAGAAAGGTGTCAGAGTCAGGGGTTCCCTGCGAGCTCGAGGCCCTGCGGGTTTCAGTTCATCGGACAGGATGAGTTTTCTCAGTTTGGTTCCTCTGGAGTGACGCTGAGTGGAGATGTGCATGTCGGAGGAGTATGCCCCAAGAAGCCAGGCACACTGAAGACTGAAGGAGATGCTCTGTCTGCAGCGATGAACCTGGAAGACAAAACACAGGTACACAGTTTGACCTCTGTCCCTTTAAACCAACAACTAGATTCAACCTGTGACAAGTCACAGTGTCTTTCCTCTCAGGTGTTTTCATGAGTCTTAATACATGAAGTGAAGATCAGACGTGTTCCTCACATGTTTCCGACATGGTCCTCACATGTTCTGCAGGTTCTGTCAGTGAGAACAAATGTCTGAGTCAGTGTCTCTGGACAGTTTCTGGATCTTCTCCTGCAGCCTCCTAGTAAAATGTCTGTAACACGTCAGAGTGAGTCCATGTGAGGAAACAGCAGGACAATGTGTGGAAGCTTCTCAGTGCACGTAGAAGACAAAGACGTCAACTTGGAAAGACTAAGAGATTCGAGAGCTTTTGGTGATGTTTTGTAATATATAATTACACCACTACATGTCACTTAATCAATCACACTGAATATGTAACTTAACAGGCTCATATTTTACACTTTTCTGGGACTTAACTTGAAGTATCGGTTCCCTAAGATGATGTATTAGTGGTTTAAAGAAGAAAAAAACTGCTGCAATGTGTATTTCCATATCCTCTCCTCTGCCTCTCTCTGGAGCTGCAGACAGGACAGGCTGTTGATGAGCCCCTCCTCCAGTAAGAGCCTGAGTTACGAGTCACGTCGCTGGGTGGGGCTGAGAGACGAGTGCGACCCCGAATGACATCATACGGAGAGGAAGTACGAAACGCAATGTTTTGAAAACATATTTCTTAGAATGGACTGAATGAAACAGTCCGCAGAGTGGCCCCCTACTGGCCCCTTCAAGTCATTACAGATAGGAAAAGCCCAGAAAATGTATTTTACACAATAATGGACCTTTAACATAATGATGCCGATATGGAGACACGTCGTGGTTCCACCTCTCCAATTGCTGTTCCCATGGTAACCATGTTTTCTATAAACCCCTCTGATGATGTCACTGATGACATCTTTATAAACTCCAGGTAGATGTTTTGTAATACCTGCTGGTTGCTAAGGAACAATCAGGTGTTTTTTATAGTGACACCAGGTGACTGTATGTAATTACTGAGCTCTGATGAGCACTATGACTGGGTCTGAAAGGTCAAACAGGTGAATTCAGCAGAATTATATTGAGTTAGGCCCCGCCCACACCCACCACGTATGGCTTGATGGCATCCCCGACGTCTTCGTCCATGTGGATGTACATGTTGAGCAGCTGCGGCAGGAAGAAGTCCACCTCCTCGTGGAGGAAGCTGAAGAGCCGGTTCCCGATGTACGCCTGGACGCCAGGCTCCTTCGAGTTGTGCAGGTAAGATATCGCCATGGAAACATCAAACAGCTTTGACTCAAACAGGCGGAGCAGCCACGACTGTTTGGAGGGATTGTGTCTCTGCCGCCGCCGGGCGCTTTTCACCGAGCCGGGGGCTGGGCCTTCTGGGTCGTCCTCTTCCTCGCGGATCTTCGTCTGTTTCAGGGCGGCCGTCAGAGCTGCGGGGGGGCAGGGGGGATCCGGGCCGCTCTGCAGGTCGGTGACATCGCCCTCCACCTGCTGCAGCTTCACCTTCTGCAGCACCTCCCGACACGCCTGCTGAGCCACCTCAGCGTCGATGACCAGGGTGAGCTCCCCTGCCCCCTCGCTGATCACACCCAGGGGAGGGGTGAGGGCCTGGGGGGGGGCGCACGACGAGGAGGGCGTGGAGGGGAGAGAGAGGGAGGAAGAGACGGAGAGGGAGGGGCTGTTCTGCTCAGAGGGGGCGGAGGAAACATCAGACTCTGTGTCGTCCATCATGGCGGCTGGGAAGCTCCGCCCTCCTCCACTGAAACACAAACAAGAGATCAGAGGTTGGCGACTCGATCCCGGTTTAAGAGCCGCAGACCCATGAGCATGCTTTATTGATCTGATCAACAGTGTGTCTGGCCCCGTTCACACCTGGTGTTCACATCTGTCCTCAGATCTCAGCAAATTAACATGCATGTAATTTGTGTGAGTTAACCATGTTGTTGTGGGTCAGTTTACTGTGTGTGTTTGTCACAGATTAGAGCAGTTTAATGAGAGTATGGAACAGTGTTGATCGAGGAGGAATGCCATCATGTGACCCCAGCATTGATGAGACTGTGGACCCATGTGGTGTCATGTGATCGGAGTGTCTGTCCACCGGAGGTCAGATCACGTTTAACCACGTTATTACCACATGTTAATACCACGTGAGTACTGAGTGTGTGTTTGAGTCTGAACTGACAAAAGATTTCATTGATCATTCTTGTGTTTACTGTGATGTCAGAGCTGAGCCTGCGTGGTTTAATGATAACACAACGCACAGAGAGACACACACACACTGAGAAATACACAGAGAGAATCAGACACACACACATACACACACAGTCTTGATCCACAATAAAAAGTTTAAACCTTCCGGTCAGTTAGCCTAGCGTTAGCTTAGCACAAACTATTCCACAGCCCCGACCCATCCGTTAAGCTAACATGCAGCTAAGAGTTAGCAGATTTATACTTAAGACGCAGTCCCCATTAACCAGCTAACTAGAGATTAGCACTGTTGATAGCTTACAACACAAAGAGAACCAGCTACATGCTTTAGTAACACGGACACCGTTAGCATTAGCTTTGACCGGCGGGTATCAGAGTGCTTTCAAAGCCTAATGCTAAGCTATGGTTAGCCCCTCCGGGTCGCGGGCCCAGTGGGGGGGCTCAGGTGAGTCGCTGTTACCTGCTGACGCTTCAGAGTCTCTCAGCTCAACTTTTATGTCCAGTTAGTTTCCATTGATTCAACATTTATCTGCCGCTGCTTCCGGTCTGACTGCGCTGATAGAGCGCCCCCTGCTGCACCGGAGGGACGTTAGTGAACAACACTGATCACATGGTCTCTTAACACTGTCAGTCACGTTTGTATCACACCACAGATCTGACCAAATGGATCAAATATCAATAATCATTAGGATAATAATCAATAATAAGATCGTGGGAAATTAAACTGACCATTATTATTGTTTATGTTACATATTTATGATCAGTTTATTATGATATTGCTTCATCTGAAACTTGATGTGAAAAACTTATTTTTAACTTATCTGAACCCCATTTTCATGTTTTTACCAAATGAATAATATATATATATATATATATGTATGTGTATATATATATATATATATAATATATATATATATATATATATATATATATATATATATGTATGTATAGTGGCTCCGCGAGTTGAGAGAGCCAGCAGACTTTGCCGGACTCTCAGATTGGCGTACAGAGCACGTTGTAACCCAGCTGCTCCACATGGGTAAGACAGCAATCATCATCTATCATTAACAGTCCTGATTGTGATCCATTTGAGCTGAATGAAGTGAATATATATTTTTAGTAAAGACATACAGACAGTGCAGTGTTTTATCAGACACATGTGAAAAGAGGAAATAGATGTGAGACACTGAACTTTATTGAAACACCATGAGTTTACAGTGTGAGCAGCAGGAGGCGCTGCAGGAGATACTCTTGCTCGACAAGCTAGTTCTATTCAGAGAACACTAAGAGCCAGACTTCCACAGATGTGATCCTCTCACACCCAGATGTCGGACGTGCAGTCTCCTCCTGGATACCTCAGCTCGTGGGCGAGAACCGGGCCGCCGGGTTCTTTACCAAAATCCACTAGGAAGTTCTCGTTTAGGATCAAACCTCCACTGACAGAGTTCACATCCATCTGCATCATCACCGAGCCGTCTCTGAACACACACACACACAGATGTCACAGGTCATGTACTGGATGAGGTCAGAGGTCATATACTGGATGAGGTCAGAGGTCACGTACTTGATGAGGTCGGGGTAGAACTGTTTGTCCCAGCTGCTGAACAGAGACGTTGTCACGTAAAGTCTGCGACCGTCCAAACTCAACTGCAACATCTGAGGACCTCCAGAGACACGCCTCCCCTGAGAGACAGACAGGTGAGACAAAGAGTTTCTCATTTCTGTCTAATTTCCTCACTCATTTCCTAAGTTCTGTCCTTGTCTGTCTCACCTGGATGATGCGTGGGCCAGGCTGCGGCTGGTTTTCGGGGTCCTCCAGGACCCTGACTGGTCCGTCACTGACAATGCTTCCTCCTAGAAACACCTGGAAAAGACAGACAGGTGAACTGTCTCACTCTGATGTTTGACCACTATCATCACTGGACAAGTGTTATGACATCACACCTGGCCGACCAATCTGGGGTTCTTCCTGTCTGTAATGTCATACTGTCTGATGTCACCGTGCAGCCAATTACTGAAGTAGAGGAAACGGTCGTCCAATGAGATCAGGATGTCTGTGATCAGACCTGTAAGAACAGACAAGTCCGTCAGACAGGTAACTGGTCAGAAGGACAAATCAGACACACAGCTAACAGGTCAGACAGACAGGTACCAGGCATCTCTGGCAGTTTCCATCCCTCCACCTTCTTGTTGGGAACATTGATCACTTTCTCTGCAGCCCATTGACCTTCCTGAAGAAACAGAACCAGATTAAAATCAGATTAAAACCTGTTATTTTAACCAGATTAAATTACAGATCCAATTGATGAACCCTGGAATCTCAGTGGGATGAGGAAACGTGAAGCCTGTGGTACTAACCGGAGTTTTGTAGAATCTGAAGACGTTTGATTGCAGAGCACAGCCCACGTAGCCCTCGGTGGCGTCGGGGTCGTGGAGGAATCGGACCTCGAGAGGAATAGCGCCCTCTTCACCAAGATTGAGCGTCTGCAGCTTTCTGTGGGTCGTCCAGTCCCAAACATGGATGGAGCTGCCGTAGTGACCTGAAATACCCACGGTTGGGTTACAGGAAGTTTGATGTTTGCACATTTGTAAAGTTGAATGGAACTACATTTTAAACCCTGAAGTTCTGACAAGAAGCCAGAACTCTGTGATATAAACTCTGGTGGGGTGAGATCTTTGCTGGTGTTTCCTATGTAACCCTTTGTGCCAATTGGGTCTTATTTCTGGGATTTGAAACTTGAACAACGTGATACTAAAAGAGCCTTATTTGAATAAAGAGTGGGTTCTTGTGGAACAGATTTGACTTTTACTGGCTTCTGTAGATAAAGCCCTGTGTTCTGAAGTCTGGCTGGGATCGAGAACCCTGTTGTTTCTCACAGGACACTTGAACTTCATGAAACTGACTTACTGGTACTAAAACCACATGAACTGTTGCACTGATGTAAAGTTTCCGGAAGATCAGAACCAAGAGTCTGTATTTTCAGGGGGATTACATCAGGTCGTTAAAGGATTAAACGTCTGGCAGTAAACCGTTGACTCCTCCAGACTCACCTTCCTGGACGTGGGTCGGGTTAAATCCATCGGCCAAAGCTTTAGGTGCACCCCATTCAGTGCTGATCATGACGTTGTGTCGAGGCTGGTACCAGAAGTCGTACCCAAAGGGCGCTGCTTCATTCGGATGCTCCCAATTCCCGACAACCTCAAACGTGTCACCATCCAGCAGAACAAATCCACCTGAGACGACAACAGCAGCTGTAACACTGGAACTGTCCACTAGAGGCTGCTATTGGATTTGGACTGCTCTCACCTTTGCCGTTGCCGGACGGATCTCCCAAGCAGCTTATCATGATCTGACCGTTACCCAGACAATGAGACGTGTGAGGATTCGCCAGGTTGCATTTCCAGAACAGATCCACGGGTTCGACCATCTGAACACAAACACATCGACTCAGGGACTTTATTATCTTCATCACAGAGACTCGGTGGTGACACCTAGTGGTCGGAGGCATCATGTGAACAGGTTGTCAGTCTGTCTCATTCTTCTGAACATGATATCTCAAGAAACACTTTTAAAGGGAATTTCTTCTTGGTACAACAGTTCACACTTGGGGGTCAAAGGTCACTGTGACCTCACAAACCCTGTTCTGCCTCATGAACATGATATCTGAAGTACAGGAGAGAGAATCCTTTCTAATTAGGCTCAGGTGATTTTGAAAAGGATGTCTCAAAATTCTCTGAAGGAAAGACTTCTAATTTGGTACCAATGTCCAATCAGACTTAAGAATGAACAGATGAGGTCAAAGGTCAAGGTCGCTGTGACCTCACACCACGAGGTGTGAACGATCCCAAGCTGCTGCAGGCGCGTGTGTTCTTCAGCGTCTCTGAGGAAACATGTTAATGATCAAACTGTGACTCAGCAGAATCTGACGACAACAAGCCAAAGGTTTGCACAGCTGCAGTCCGACCTCAGCATGAACCTTCTTTATTCCTGAACGTCCAATCACGTGTACAGCTCTGAGTTCACGTGTGAAACATGGAGGACTCAGCTGGTTCAGACCAGGACTCGGCTGACGACCTCTGACCTCCACAGATTCATGGTAAATTTCTTAATATCTTAAGTCTCCTCTGTGTTCGTGCTGACTGAATAAAAACAGTGTGAACACAAGCATCTTTGTTAAGGATCTTGTCACATGATCATAGATCAGGTATGAACAGCTTGGTCGCTGAGCCCTCAGTGATTGGCTGAGGTCGTTTGTACCTTGTGCAGCTGAGGCGCTCTGGGATTCGTCCCGACGTCGACCACGTAGATCCTGGAGGAGATGAGCGACGGCAGAATCAGACGGTTCCGACTCTTGGAGGCGTCTCCGAAGCAGCTGCTGCAGGCGTTCCAGCCGGAGTGATGCAGCTCGTCCCGAAGGTTCGGCATCGGCAGCCGGTGGATCACCTGACAGGACAGAGGTCAAAGGTCACCACAGGTTTAAAGGTGATTTCATCCTTTGGTTTTAACGCAGCAGTGACCGTACCTGACAGTAGCTAGCAGACTTCGGGTCCACGTCGACTGTTGCCAGGTAATCTGGTTTGAGGACCTCAGTGTTCCGGTAGATACACGGAAGGTAGACAATCTGCTCCCGGGGACCTACAACCACACAACACCACAACTGTGAGTGTGTGTCTGTGTGTGTGTCTGCATGCCTGTGTGAGAGTGTCTGTTTGTGTCTCACCCTTCATGGCCTCCAGCGGGCTGCGGTATCCTGGTCCACATCCTGAACAGCTCGCTGAAAAAACACAACAACATTTAAAAGACATAAGCCTAAGGGGTCAGAGGTCACCGAGGTCACAGCCTGATCTCTGCGTGACGATGTCCAATCAGATGCAGGATCAGCAGCTTCTCATTCCCCAACTTCGCCTCAGCTTTTATTTATCAGACGGTCACACAGCAGGAGGTTTAATAATCTGGTAAACAACGACATGACAACACACAACTACACGATACACAGAGGTTTATTAATCATCACACACACACACACACACACACACACACACACACTCTCTCTTTCTAGGATTTAAAGGGACGGGACCTGTTTTCTTGCAGCTTCAGTCTGATTAAAAACTCAAACGACAAAAAAAAAGTAATGTGTAGAATTTGCAGCCGTTTCTGAGATTTCTGTTTTTCCTGATGTATTAGTGCCAATTGAGGGCAGCAGATGGTTGATTTGATTTCTAATAGTTTGAATCCTTAAAGAAGGTCATAAAGATATTGCTCTTCAGGGATGGAGGGATACTGGTTCGGTGGAGGTGTGACTCTCTGTCAGCTCCAGAGCGGAAGAGAAACCTGGGGTTGTTTTTATTCTCTTCTAATAGTTTTGAATAGTAGGCAGCTCTTGCTTTGTGGAGCCTTCTTATAAACTTTAAAGGGGACATATTTTGAAAAATCCACTTTTGTAGTGCTTCTACACATTTTTTGGGTATCTGGCATGTCTACCGTCCAAATAACTCTGGAAAAAAAACACTCCATTTGTTGTGGTTCCTCTAGATCAGAAACTATACTCTAGAGTGCGTTCTATGGGAATACAATGATTTAAGGACGACACAACATGGCATAGCCCCCCCTCTCGGAGGCGTAGATCTGGTGGAGGAGGAGACCGGGTTACGTTACGATTCACAGCGTCCTCCTCCTCTCGAGGCGGCAGGTGTTAGCTGGGAAGCTAGCCGAGGGGGGACGCTAAACAGCCGGGGAGCGGGGTGAGAGGCAGAGATCTGGCCGAGAAGCAGAGCCTGCGGTCAGGGTAAGGGACGAGCCCAAGCCCCCTCGCTTCTGGTGGACCTGTCGGTGTTTGTTTACGGTGAGCAGCAGCCGCCTGACTGATCTCCCCACGGACAGGGGAGCTGACAGTGCGTGTGTCGGGTCGCAGTGAGTGTCTTCAAATAGAAAAGCTGTTGTTTTGATTTGGTAATTGACGGTGACTTGTAAGCTTGGTGGCGCAGCTCTCTCTCCCCCCCCCTCCGTTTCGCCGGCCGGCGTCGGCGGCAGCGGGCAGACGGCTGCTCGGGGGCGCGTTGGACCCCGGCTGTATCCGAGCGGCTCACTGCGAGGCTGGTGCTGCTCCCGCTGACTTCACACACCTGAGAGACGGACACTTCTCACCGGCTCAGGGTTCCCCATGTCTGCCGGGTATGTCTCATTTTCATCCTTGATCATTATCGATCTGTGACAAATCTCCAGCCTGTGTGTCCCCTGTGTGTGTCCTGCAACGGTTAGCGCCAGCGGGCTAACGCTAGCTCCGTGTTAGCTTGTGTTTATAGTTACAGCACTTTCTGGAATGGCTGCTTGTGCATCGGACTGGGAGGTGGGGGGAGAGGTCCCAGCTCGGGTCTGGAGTGGAGGGACAATGCTCTGGGAGTTGTAGCTTGTCTGTGTGTGTTTTGCTACGGTTAGCCGCAGCGGGCTAACGCTAGCTCCGTGTTAGCTTGTGTTTATAGTTACAGCACTTTCTAGTAGAAAAAACAGCTATTAATATAAAATAATGCACTCGGAGGCTAACCTCTGTGTGTGTCGCCCGGTTGAAACAGCAGGTATAACTTAAAACAGCTGTTTGTGGAGCTTTGCTAGAATATAGCATCATGTTCCAGGACCCCCCCCCCTCCGGCTGCATCGTAGCCGGGCTCGGGTCCCCGCTCAGCGGACAGCCTCTCCTGTGATGCCCCTGGCCGGCGAGGCGGAGGAGCGAGGGAGAGAGCAGTGTCCCGTACAGATTTGCTCCGCGCACCCCGAGCTGCTCGACCGGTGACGGTCACCAGCAGCTCGTTGCCGCCTCCGTCGCTCGCTTTAAAATAAACTCATACCCGGGGTTTTAAGTGCATTTCGTCGCAAAACTGCAGCAGTGTTAGCATCCAGAGCTAGCCCCTCCACTGTGTGTGCGTGTGTGTGTGTGTGTGTGCGTGCGTGCCTGTGTGTGTGTGTGTGTTTGTGCGCACTCAGAATATATGCCCTGTATGAATAAATATACACATACAATTATTGTGTATACCCACATATCTAATCAATCAATCATCAATCAATCAATCAAATTTTATTTGTATAGCCCATATTCACAAATTACATTCATCTCATAGGGCTTTAACAAAGGTGTGGCATCCTCTGTCCTTAACCCTCAGCAAGAGTGAGGAAAAACTACTAAAAACCCTTTTAACAGGTAAAAATAAGTAGAAACCTCAGAGAGAGAGCCACATGTGAGGGATCCCTCTCCCAGGACGGACACAATGACAGCCAGGTCCTGCCGAGTTGCATCGGCTCCATGGGGGCGTTTCGATTGCTCGTGATCGATGCACTGGAAAGTCTGGAGGTGGTGAGGGTAGACGGCTACGTAGACTACTCGTCCCCGCTCTCTCTCGTCTCCGTTCCTGGAGGCGCCCGTCGATGCGGATGGCAGTTGCGATGAGTGTGTCCAAATCCGTGCCGCCAGCTCATCCTTGATGATGTCAGAGAGACCGTTGTGGAAAGCGTCCCTCAGCTCGGATGGGTTCCAATCGCTCTCCGGTAGTCCGGAAGTCAATGGAATAATCCACCACTCGCCTGGGTCAGGTTGAGAAGCCACCGAGCAGCCTCACGGCCGGGGGTGGCATGGTCAAATACCTTCTGGAGACCCTAACCCTAACCCTAACCCTTAATATTAATAATTTTAATAATTAATATTTTTGATAACCAAATTTATTGAATATTGAAAGGCACACTATTCTATGGTATCGCGTTTAATGCATTATTTCACAACATATACCAGGAAGCTAATTTCTTTTTTAGAGGCGCTATTGAGTCTAATGTTAATCGTAATGAGTCAGCAGGGCTGTCGACGAGCTGGTCGATCTCAATGGAGTTCGGGTTTTAACTAATGTGTTGTTGTATCGATGGATAATACGGGTTTAAATGTAATCGGAATTATTTCCTCAAACCACAGATCTGACCAAATGGATCAAATATGGATCAAATATCAATAATCATAAGAATAATAAGATCATGGAATATTACACTGACTATTATTATTGTTTATGTTACATATTTATTATCAGTTTATTAATAATGATCTTGGTTCATCTGAAACTTGATGTGAAAAACTTTTTTTAACTTATCTGAACTCCATTTTCATGTTTTTACCAAATTAATAATATATATATATATATATGTATAGTGGCTCCGCGAGTTGAGAGAGCCAGCAGACTTTGCCGGACTCTCAGATTGGCGTACAGAGCACGTTGTAACCCAGCTGCTCCACATGGGTAAGACAGCAATCATCATCTATCATTAACAGTCCTGATTGTGATCCATTTGAGCTGAATGAAGTGAATATATATTTTTAGTAAAGACATACAGACAGTGCAGTGTTTTATCAGACACATGTGAAAAGAGGAAATAGATGTGAGACACTGAACTTTATTGAAACACCATGAGTTTACAGTGTGAGCAGCAGGAGGCGCTGCAGGAGATACTCTTGCTCGACAAGCTAGTTCTATTCAGAGAACACTAAGAGCCAGACTTCCACAGATGTGATCCTCTCACACCCAGATGTCGGACGTGCAGTCTCCTCCTGGATACCTCAGCTCGTGGGCGAGAACCGGGCCGCCGGGTTCTTTACCAAAATCCACTAGGAAGTTCTCGTTTACGGTCAAACCTCCACTGACAGAGTTCACATCCATCTGCATCATCACCGAGCCGTCTCTGAACACACACACATACAGATGTCACAGGTCATGTACTGGATGAGGTCAGAGGTCATATACTGGATGAGGTCAGAGGTCACGTACTTGATGAGGTCGGGGTAGAACTGTTTGTCCCAGCTGCTGAACAGAGACGTTGTCACGTAAAGTCTGCGACCGTCCAAACTCAACTGCAACATCTGAGGACCTCCAGAGACACGCCTCCCCTGAGAGACAGACAGGTGAGACAAAGAGTTTCTCATTTCTGTCTAATTTCCTCACTCATTTCCTAAGTTCTGTCCTTGTCTGTCTCACCTGGATGATGCGTGGGCCAGGCTGCGGCTGGTTTTCGGGGTCCTCCAGGACCCTGACTGGTCCGTCACTGACAATGCTTCCTCCTAGAAACACCTGGAAAAGACAGACAGGTGAACTGTCTCACTCTGATGTTTGACCACTATCATCACTGGACAAGTGTTATGACATCACACCTGGCCGACCAATCTGGGGTTCTTCCTGTCTGTAATGTCATACTGTCTGATGTCACCGTGCAGCCAATTACTGAAGTAGAGGAAACGGTCGTCCAATGAGATCAGGATGTCTGTGATCAGACCTGTAAGAACAGACAAGTCCGTCAGACAGGTAACTGGTCAGAAGGACAAATCAGACACACAGCTAACAGGTCAGACAGACAGGTACCAGGCATCTCTGGCAGTTTCCATCCCTCCACCTTCTTGTTGGGAACATTGATCACTTTCTCTGCAGCCCATTGACCTTCCTGAAGAAACAGAACCAGATTAAAATCAGATTAAAACCTGTTATTTTAACCAGATTAAATTACAGATCCAATTGATGAACCCTGGAATCTCAGTGGGATGAGGAAACGTGAAGCCTGTGGTACTAACCGGAGTTTTGTAGAATCTGAAGACGTTTGATTGCAGAGCACAGCCCACGTAGCCCTCGGTGGCGTCGGGGTCGTGGAGGAATCGGACCTCGAGAGGAATAGCGCCCTCTTCACCAAGATTGAGCGTCTGCAGCTTTCTGTGGGTCGTCCAGTCCCAAACATGGATGGAGCTGCCGTAGTGACCTGAAATACCCACGGTTGGGTTACAGGAAGTTTGATGTTTGCACATTTGTAAAGTTGAATGGAACTACATTTTAAACCCTGAAGTTCTGACAAGAAGCCAGAACTCTGTGATATAAACTCTGGTGGGGATGAGATCTTTGCTGGTGTTTCCTATGTAACCCTTTGTGCCAATTGGGTCTTATTTCTGGGATTTGAAACTTGAACAACGTGATACTAAAAGAGCCTTATTTGAATAAAGAGTGGGTTCTTGTGGAACAGATTTGACTTTTACTGGCTTCTGTAGATAAAGCCCTGTGTTCTGAAGTCTGGCTGGGATCGAGAACCCTGTTGTTTCTCACAGGACACTTGAACTTCATGAAACTGACTTACTGGTACTAAAACCACATGAACTGTTGCACTGATGTAAAGTTTCCGGAAGATCAGAACCAAGAGTCTGTATTTTCAGGGGGATTACATCAGGTCGTTAAAGGATTAAACGTCTGGCAGTAAACCGTTGACTCCTCCAGACTCACCTTCCTGGACGTGGGTCGGGTTAAATCCATCTTCCAAAGCTTTAGGTGCACCCCATTCAGTGCTGATCATGACGTTGTGTCGAGGCTGGTACCAGAAGTCGTACCCAAAGGGCGCTGCTTCATTCGGATGCTCCCAATTCCCGACAACCTCAAACGTGTCACCATCCAGCAGAACAAATCCACCTGAGACGACAACAGCAGCTGTAACACTGGAACTGTCCACTAGAGGCTGCTATTGGATTTGGACTGCTCTCACCTTTGCCGTTGCCGGACGGATCTCCCATGCAGCTTATCATGATCTGACCGTTACCCAGACAATGAGACGTGTGAGGATTCGCCAGGTTGCATTTCCAGAACAGATCCACGGGTTCGACCATCTGAACACAAACACATCGACTCAGGGACTTTATTATCTTCATCACAGAGACTCGGTGGTGACACCTAGTGGTCGGAGGCATCATGTGAACAGGTTGTCAGTCTGTCTCATTCTTCTGAACATGATATCTCAAGAAACACTTTTAAACGGAATTTCTTCTTGGTACAACAGTTCACACTTGGGGGTCAAAGGTCACTGTGACCTCACAAACCCTGTTCTGCCTCATGAACATGATATCTGAAGTACAGGAGAGAGAATCCTTTCTAATTAGGCTCAGGTGATTTTGAAAAGGATGTCTCAAAATTCTCTGAAGGAAAGACTTCTAATTTGGTACCAATGTCCAATCAGACTTAAGAATGAACAGATGAGAATTCAGTGGTCAAAGGTCAAGGTCGCTGTGACCTCACACCACGAGGTGTGAACGATCCCAAGCTGCTGCAGGCGCGTGTGTTCTTCAGCGTCTCTGAGGAAACATGTTAATGATCAAACTGTGACTCAGCAGAATCTGACGACAACAAGCCAAAGGTTTGCACAGCTGCAGTCCGACCTCAGCATGAACCTTCTTTATTCCTGAACGTCCAATCACGTGTACAGCTCTGAGTTCACGTGTGAAACATGGAGGACTCAGCTGGTTCAGACCAGGACTCGGCTGACGACCTCTGACCTCCACTGATTCATGGTAAAATATCTTAAGTCTCCTCTTTGTTCGTGCTGACTGAATAAAAACAGTGTGAACACAAGCATCTTTGTTAAGGATCTTGTCACATGATCATAGATCAGGTATGAACAGCTTGGTCGCTGAGCCCTCAGTGATTGGCTGAGGTCGTTTGTACCTTGTGCAGCTGAGGCGCTCTGGGATTCGTCCCGACGTCGACCACGTAGATCCTGGAGGAGATGAGCGACGGCAGAATCAGACGGTTCCGACTCTTGGAGGCGTCTCCGAAGCAGCTGCTGCAGGCGTTCCAGCCGGAGTGATGCAGCTCGTCCCGAAGGTTCGGCATCGGCAGCCGGTGGATCACCTGACAGGACAGAGGTCAAAGGTCACCACAGGTTTAAAGGTGATTTCATCCTTTGGTTTTAACGCAGCAGTGACCGTACCTGACAGTAGCTAGCAGACTTCGGGTCCACGTCGACTGTTGCCAGGTAATCTGGTTTGAGGACCTCAGTGTTCCGGTAGATACACGGAAGGTAGACAATCTGCTCCCGGGGACCTACAACCACACAACACCACAACTGTGAGTGTGTGTCTGTGTGTGTGTCTGCATGCCTGTGTGAGAGTGTCTGTTTGTGTCTCACCCTTCATGGCCTCCAGCGGGCTGCGGTATCCTGGTCCACATCCTGAACAGCTCGCTGAAAAAACACAACAACATTTAAAAGACATGAGCCTAAAGGCCGCTGTATGCTTCTCCGAGTCTGTTGAGGACGGACGGATCGGACGGACACTTTTTGATTTATAGTTCTCCGTGCTGAAAACAATTGGGCGCCAGAACAGTAGGGGGCGCAACGGAAGACGAGCTAAGAGAAGCCGACCTCATGAGTTCTCAGAAGAAGTCCACGTTCATTGTTTACCTGCTCCCGGCTTTTCACACACACAGTGTACGATGGTAACTAAATAAAATAAAGTGACACCCAGCGGGTCATAATGTTTATGTTATCGTGTCTTGTTTCTGAACTGCGTTGCTAATTCCACAGCTTGAAGCTACACGGAGGCAGCTAGCTCCCAGCTTCCACACACAGTCAGCAGGAACTCCCGATACTAACTACTACCAAGTGTTTACTTCTAACCTGACGGTGTTTGAGAAACAGTGTCATGACACTAACACCTGCTTAGTCAGTGGGTTTTTGCACAGTTACCACCGCAGTTAGCATGGTGGCTAGCGCCGCTAGCGCCGTTATGATAGGGCTTTATAACCGTATGTGACCGTACACACATGTCGTTAGTGCTCTAACCAGCCACCGTCAGCCGGACATCTCCACTGGCTCAACACACTTCATCCATTAATCATAGAATCGTAGTTGTGTTTGGGTTTATTGCGCTATAGGGAATGAAACAGGAAGTTTGAGGTCAGGAAATGTCGTTCGCGGACCAATCACAGCCAAGGGCTATCCGTAGGCTCTCCGCCATGCCGACGTGAAGTTAGAAAAATCAGAGGTGCACGAAAAGCTCTCTCCCAGGACCTGGAGATGCTTCTTACGAAGCTCTCCTTCGTTGCCGGGGCGATGTGTTTGGGATCATTGTAATGCTTAAAGACACACGTTTCATCTTCAATGCCCATTGCTGATGGAAGGAGGTTTTCACTCAAAATCCCACGATACATGGCCCCATTCATTCTTTCCTTTACACTGATCAGTCGTCCTGGTCCCCTTGCAGAAAAACAGCCCCAAAGCAAGATGTTTCCACCCCCATGCTTCACAGTAGGTATGGTTCTTTGGATGCATCTCGGCATTCTTTCTCCTCCAAACACGACGAGTTGAGTTTTTACCAAAATGTTCTATTTTGGTTTCATCTGACCTTATGACATTCTCCCAATCCTTTTCTGGATCATCCAAATGCTCGCTAGCAAACTTCAGACGGGCCTGGACATGTACTGGCTGAAGCAGGGACACGTCTGGCACTGCAGGTTTTGAGTCCCTGGCGGAGTAGTGTGTTACTGATGGTAGCCTTTGTTACTTTGGTCCCAGCTTTCTGCAGGTCGTTCACCAGGCCCCTCGGGTTCTGGGATTTTTGTTCCCCGTTCTTCTGATCATTTTGACCCCACGGGGTGAGATCTTGCGTGGAGCCCCAGATCGAGGGAGATTATCAGGGACCTTGTATGTCTTCCAGTTTCTAATAATTGCACCCACAGTTGATTTCTTCACACCAAGCTGCTTACGTATTGCAGATTCAGTCTTCCCAGCCTGGTGTAGGTCTACAGTTTGTTTCTGGTGTCCTTTGACAGCTCTTTGGTCTCGGCCATAGTGGAGTTTGGAGTGTGACTGTTTGACAGGTGTCTTTTAAACTGATAACCAGTTCAAACAGGTGCCGTTAACACAGGTACCGAGTGGAGGACAGAGGAGCCTCTTGAAGAAGAAGTTACAGGTCTGTGAGAGACAGAAAACCTTGCACAATTGGTGGCTGACTAAATACTTGTTTTGCCCCACTGTATCGTATTGAAGTGTTCCTTCAGAATTCTGCTAAAACCTTTAATCTTGATGTTTTCTACACGTGGCATCATTTGCTCTTCTGTCGTCCTGGGAGACGGATCCTCTCATGTGTCTCTGAGGTTTCTACGTGTTTGTACCTGTTAAAATGGTTTATGTAGTTTGTCCTGACTCTTGCTGAGGGTTAAGGACAGAGGATGTCTCACCATGTTAGAGCCCTATGAGATGAATTGTGATTTGTGAATATGGACTATACAAATAAAATTTGATTGATTGATTGATTGATCTCTGCTGGACGACTTCCAATCAGATGCAGGATCAGCAGCTTCTCATTCCCCAACTTCACCTCAGCTTTTATTTATCAGACGATCACACAGCAGGAGGTTTAATAATCTGGTACACAATGACATGACTACACACAACTACACGATACACAGAGGTTTATTAATCATCACACACACACACACACACACACACACACACTCACACACACTCACACACACACCCACGCACACCCACTCTCATACACTCACACACACACGCACACACACGCACACACACTCACACTCTCACACACAGAAACATGCACACGCACGCACACACACGCACACTCTCATACACTCACACTCTCACAGACACACACAGACACACACAGACACACACACACACACACACTCTATCTCACTCTAGGATTTAAAGGGACAGGACCAGACGACACATTCCTGTTCCTGAAGTTGAAGTCGAGCTGTTACAGAACGTTTGATAAACTTATTTGTTCCAGAGAAAAAGTTAATCTGATTGAAAATAATTTAAGATTCATGCTGTGACATTAATGTGTCAGAGTGAAGTTTGTTAAAGAGCAAAAACACACTGGTCTTCCTGTATGTGAGGACTCCCATTGACCTTATGTTCTAACTTTTAATCTTTAGGGTTAGTCATAACTAAACAAACAGAACATGATTCCAAACAGAACTCAACCCTCAAACACCCAACATGTCCTCAACATGTACAAATGTCCTAAAGGGATAATTCAGTTCAACTCTTCCCCATCTGCATGCCGAAGTGTCCTGGGCAGGATACTGAACCCCTAAAGGGCCCCTCATAAAAGTGTTGAGTGTACTAAAAATGTAAGTCACTTTGGACAAAAGCATCAGCTATATGACATGTAATGTAATAATTGATTGAAAAACGAAAATTCCTTATCTCCTCACCGCTATGATGGGGGTGGTGTAATGAAGTGTCCAGAAGGCCCAAAGTTCATATTTGACTCCTAAAGGCATCAAATAGTCTGAGTATCTGATTTACACCAAGTCTTTAGTCTGAAGCAGCGAGGCCAACGTGCTCCACGCCCCCAGAGGAGCAGAGGAGTCTGAACCTCGGGGATCTGGACCCGTGAGGAAACCACAGGAGCAGAATGGAGGTTCTGTTGTTTTATTATGTTTGAATAATCAGTTACTTCAAGTGTATAGAATTCTGCTCTAAATCTGTTTACACAAGAAACTCATTTTTTGTTCAAACACACACCCCGTATCTGTGCAGAGGAGATAATGAAGTTACATTTTTCAGTGAACTTTCCCTTTAACAACTAACAAAAGGCTGAAGTGGTAAAGCTCACCCATGCTGGAGCTGCTGATCCGATGAGGTGAAGCTCTGGACTCTCTCTCTCTCTCTCTCTCTCTCCCTGAGAACTGCCCGAGGCGATTCACGTTATATAATCAACGACTCAGATGTCAGCAGAGGAACATTAACCCCGTTGTGCCCAGATTCGATTTACAAGGAATCAGTCAGTTGCTGGTAATGAGTTGAATTTCACTGACGAACAGATTGAGTGTCTGAGAAGCTAAATGCATACTTTTGTGTTTCTTTGAGTGTGTGTCTGTGATCCGTGTGCGAGTGTGTGTCTGTGTGTTTTACCAGTTCCCCAGTCAGTAATGATTGACAGTGTAAGGTCCATGGTGGTTGAAAATATAAAGACTCTGACCTCGGACTGTAAATAAAGATGGACGACATGACGGCTCCCTAAAGTGAAGCCAAGTCATCTCTATCGCCCTCTGGTGTCTGGCTGCAGTACAGCTCATAAACCTCCTCCATGTAAGTAGAAAGGACAGGGACCAAACAAAAAAATTTAATGAGATGATAATTAAATGTTTAAAGATGGTTTCTGTCATTTCAGGTCGTTTTTATCACATTGTTTAATTTGATCACTTACAACAGAAGAACGTGTATAAAATATTAAGTGTGTTAATAACCATTGAATGATCCTAATAGTGTGAACAACTTTAAAGAAGCAGAATTCAGCGATCAGGTTCTTTCCCTGTGACTCATGGTGTTAGTGAACATTAACCCAGAGGATGACATGATAATTACCTATGAAGTCAATCAGAAACAAATCACTGTCAAACACAGATGACAGATGAATGTCACTCTGCCGGATTCTGCGGGCTGGGTCCTGGCTTGGGCAGGACTCGTCTCATCTCCTGGGAGTCTAATGTACACTCAGTTCACACACATAGATCTCACAACACATGGTGAACACATAGTTCCCACACACACATTTTTTCATTGTATCTGCATAAAAACCATATACGCCTGCAACTGTTTGGGCTTCTGGAATAAAACCCTCTTAAAAGACGTGAATCTCTTTATTTCTGAAGTCTCACCAGGTCAAATCCCCTTCAGCATGTGGCTTTAACCGACCAATCAAACAGTTTATGTCACCAACTGTCAGAATTTAGTCTCGAGGATGAATTTTAAATTCTAAGAAGACTTCTGATTGGATGCAGAATGAGTAAACATCTGAGTGCATGGTGAGTCATCAAACAGTGGAAGTTTTTCGTACAGAAACAAACGAACAGTTGAAATGTAAAGGTTGTTGCTTTTATAACAGAGAAATTCAGAGATTCAACTGGAACATGAATCATTAGAAGTTTAGAGTTTTTTGACTCCGCCCCTGCAGCTGCCGGACGATGAGGTCAGTGGATCAGACCCAGCCAAGATGTTCAGAACATCTGGATTCACTCTCACATTCATGTCACAACAACAACTCTTCCTGGAAAATAAGTTTGACAAACTTTATTTCATTTGTTTTGTTCATGGTCATATGTTTATTCATGTTTCTGGTTCTGAATTTTCACATTATCGATTTTTGGATGCATCATTAACTGACGTTTATAAACTTAACTTATAACAACTGTCACAACCAGCACAGACTCAACCTGTTTCCCAGTGCATACTGGGGAATCTCGGTCAGCCGTTGATTGGCTGACAGGTTGCTATGGAGGCAGAGCTTTATCAATGACTGACTCCAGCAACAAAACCAGATCAGATCGTCTCTAGAAAGATTTTCAAGGTCCGGAGAAACCAAACATGTTTTGATGAGTTCAAATGTCCGTGAGCAAATGTTTACATCACCTGGAGGAGAAACGTCCAATGTCTCTATACAACTTCAGGACAGGTGTAAGTGAGCTAATCTACTGAGTGTCTTTCAATCAACCAATCGGGTTTCAGTGTTAGATCCTGTCCATCTCCCACCTGATCTGAACCCTGGACAAGTTCACCTGAAGTCAACAGCACCTGTAGCAGAGCTTTAGGTCATCACCAAGAGAGGCGCGTTTCTTTAACAGCCCAGAATCTCACAGTCAGCTGAGGTGGTTGTCCCACACCCACATGTCCACTCGTCTTGGTTTTCAGGCTCCAGTTGAAATAAAGACCATCAGGGACACCTCGGTGTTAACAGTTCCATGTCTTTATCGGCTGTTCACCTTTTGTCTATCGTCTCGTCAGCGTCGGCATCTACACCCTCTGTCCTGCTCTTCATCTTCCACTCATCTCCGACTTCCTCTCCTATCACGATCCTGGTCTCTCGTCTCT
The DNA here is from genome assembly GCA_038501795.1 of Pseudopleuronectes americanus. Taxonomy (NCBI): domain Eukaryota; kingdom Metazoa; phylum Chordata; class Actinopteri; order Pleuronectiformes; family Pleuronectidae; genus Pseudopleuronectes; species Pseudopleuronectes americanus. Next base: position 243,143 of record CM076722.1, read on the forward strand.
CCTTAATCACCTCCTTTCTGTCTTCCTCTGTCTCCTTTCCGTCCTCCTCACTATCCTCCTCTATCGTCTTATGCTTGCTCGTGTCATCTTGTTGACCATGCTCTTTCATCTCAGTCTCCTTGTTCTCTCTCCTGTCCTTTACCTCCCTCTCTATCTCTTCAATCCTCTCTTGTTTCTCCTCTGATGTCTCCAGTCTTACTGCTTCTGGTTCCTCCGTGGTATCATCTTCGTCTTCCAGCTCCAGCAGACCAGATGAAGTGGTTTCCCGAGATTCAGGACCCAGAATGGTCTCAGTCAGGGTCTTGAAGAGATCAAGTTGGACCTCCTCTGGCTTTTGACTTGTCATTGTCTCTAGTCCCTCCTCCTCTTTTGGAAGTAGACCTGTCAGCCTAAATGAATTTTCCCACAGCTGGGAGAGTTTGTTCAAGTGCATTAGGGCCTCGACCATCCAGTCAACCAACAGCTGGGCCACATTTGCTTGGAGCTGCTGGGGTGATGTCTCCTCCAGCTCCTTTGGATTTCCCTCAATGAACTTTGCCCAGCGCAGCAGCATGAAGCGCTGCAGCACCGGCTTCACACAAATGTCCAGAGGCTGAAGGCTGAAGGAACAACCTCCAGGAATCATTGCAGGGAGCGTACCTGACCCACTGATGGATGTTAGAAACTGGTCACCCATGTGTTCCCGGTGTCGGTCCAAGACCAGAATTGATCTACTGGGCTGAGTTCGACTGCAAACATGCTGATGCCAGATCTTGTTAGTCCAAAGATCCAGGGCTTCTTCTACTAAGAGACTCTCTGGTCCAGCCTCCAGCAGGATGAACTCAGGCAGGACTTTCTCTTCCAGCTGCCGGTTTGCTAGCACCAGGGACGGCAGCATGGTACCATCTGCCAGTGCCGTCAGGAACACAGTTACAAGAGGTAAAGACCCAATGAGTTCCAGAGCCTCTGAGCGGCGAGACTTGTCCTGGACTAACCTTAAATCCACAAAAAGGCATAGCTCATCCATCGCAGCAACTGTGCTTTCAGACAATTTGTGGACCCTGATGATCTTGTGGGTAAACTTCCTGAAGGACGTGACTTTGGCTTCCAGGGAAGACGGTAGGGTTCGAGGTAGTTTGGACGAAGGGCCGGTGTTCTGTATGCCCAGCTGGTGATGCAGCATGAAGCTCACCGCCCAGTCATATGAGATGCGGAAGGAGTCACTGAACCCTCCCTTCTTCTTCAGTGTGGAGACTTTGTGGAAGAGGTTACTCTCTGTGATCGGAAGCTGCTGTTCACGCATGGACAGCACCCAGGCAACCAGGCGACTGCCCCCATCACCGTGGACGTTCTGTTCCCGTTGCCTCAGACGCTTCTTGGCCTCCTTCAGCCACGATTGGATGAGCTTGGTCTCAGTAGAAAAGACCCTTGAGGCTTGACGAAGACCATCACACAGAGCAAACAGAGCAATTCTCAGTTGCCGGGCGGTGAGAATATCGTCACGCTCTTTCAAGGGAGACAAGTTGCTTGCTAGTTGGGCGGTTGAGTTCATTGTGGATTGCAAGTCAGACATCGGATGTTTTACTTCTTTGATTAATTCCTGCTTATTATCTTCGTTTTCTTCATCCAAGTCATCAAAATCATTCACTCTCTCATCGTCAGAAAAGTCCTCCACAGGGGCCATGGCTGCGTCCATGTTGTCTTTGACCTCGTCCACCTCCACTGCTCCACTACAGCACAAAAACACAAATGTTCTTCTGTTAATGAAGATGAAAGCAAAGTAATATCAAAACATACAAGATGGAAAAACATGAATGATCTGGACACAGTCAAATCCAATTTAGCATAAAGAAACATGTGAACTCATTTAGAGAAATGTTTACCTTATTCTATCCTTGAGAAATCCAACTTTTGTTGAACCTGTTAAAACAACGGAGATGAAACATTTAATGTTGAAGGTTTAACATTAATAAATCCAACTTAGTTTCAGAGCTGAGCAGGAACTCTGACATTCACCTTAGACTGACCTTTGTTCAGAGGTGACAGACCATGGTAGTCCCAGAAACAGCTCGGCTGCTTACACAGGTTAGCTTTACAGATGGCGCAGCCGTACACGCTCTCATGTCGAATGTTCTTCAAGTTGCAGTTCTTGCACCTCTTGGAGATGGCGCTGATCTTTACCATTCTGTGTCTTTGTTTAACTACTTCTTCGGCCACCTCCTTTCTCATTCCGCGGGAGCTAGCAATCTCCATGGTCTCAAAGTATTTCTGGGCACACTTTGCAAGCTGGTTCCCCAAACGCTTACGGAAGTTGACTTGAGTAAAGAGGCCATCTTGCACCCAGGCAGGTGGGTTCTCCTTGCGACTCTCTCGCAGTACGATGAAAGCGTTCACGATGCACAGGTTGATAAGAAACCAGAAGAGACCGCGCCAGTGTCGGTCCTGAGGGATTCCTCCAAGCGGGTTGCAGGCCAGCAGCTGCTTGCAGATGTCGACCCCTCGCATGTTCTCCTGCAGAAGGCGAAAGGCCATAGGGCGATTGATGGGGTCCAAGCCGCCCACTTTGGTCTGAGACCTCCTCCAAACAGTATCTGGTTCACCCGGAGATGCATTCGTTGACAGGCAACCCATCTCCTTGGTGTCCCTCCAGCGAGTGGCCAGTAGGGAGCCACACTGCCTTTGCAGGAAGTCCCCGGGTTTCCCCACCTGACCCTCCTCCCACAGCTCTCCGGGCAAGATAGGGCTTGGTGGAGGGAAGGAGCTGGAGGCGTAGATGCCCTGGTTCAGAAGCTTTTGCATGAGTGGAACAGAAGTTAGGGAGTTGGCAAGGTAGAGCTGATGGCGTTTGTCCTCAAGACCCTTCACCAGCCCTGGCACCACGGTGAAGCCTGGCTCCTTGCCCGCCTTCTCCGCCACTTGGATGAAGAAACGGTGGCAGTAGCCTGACTTTGAATCACAGAGTAGCCACACCTGAGGCTGGGTCTTTGGATTCCTTTTAACTTGGCAGCTCTCCTCCTCCAGGCTCGGCAGCAGCGCCCTGTCGATGGTCAGACTGCAGTTTGGTCGGTAAGTGTTCCACATAGCTCCACCCAGGATATCCAGCATTGGCCTGAAGATGTGCAGAGAGTCCCTGGGGTTGTTGGTGCCTCGATACTCATCTATGGCGAAGCTGCCCATGCGGATGTTGGCAGAAATCTGCTTGAAACGTTTGAAACTCATGGCTCGGTAGAAGGTGTAGCTGTTGTCGTAGTGACTCCAGGACCAGTAGTGTGATGGGTCGGGCAGGTTCTGAATCCCCATCAAAACGACCAAGCCGATGAAACCTTTGATTTCATGCGTGGTGACAGGTACCCACTTTGGATAGAAGGACCCCAGGAACTGGCAGGTCTTAACATGGGCATTGGTCTCCTTGGTGATCAGTTCCACCATTGCTGCAGGGAAGAGGAGGTTGAAGAAGTCAATGGCATCGCTGTTCTTGGTCAGGTTGTGATGAGGCCCACTGCTCTCCATGAAGGCTGCAATGGGAGACTTGGTGCTTTCGCTCTCGGCTGGCTGCTTCCAAGAAGCTGCTGCCCTCCAGGATGGATCAGGCAAGTCCTTGTTCTGGTCTGGTTCCTGCTCTCCTGAAGAACACTGCTCTCCATCATAGCAGAACTGGATGTCAGATTCCACATACGCTGAAAAGAAGCATGATAATATATTTTATAATATTTATCAATCAAATATCAATAGTTTAATAAGTTCCACTCAGATCCAAAGGAATTAGGAGGTTAGTTTTCATATTGTTATTAAAAAGCGAAGAAAATGCATCTAAATAAATATCTGAAGATCTTCAGTCATCCAGGTCACAGTATATTCAGAAGATGAACAAGTCAACACAGAAAACACAAACAAGGCCAGTTGTCTATGTTTACTTGTACAACTCCTGAAGATGTGAATGTGGTATTCAAACTGCAGAATAACTGAAAGTCTTAATTTGCATCAGGCCTTGTGGCGACTCCGACTCAGGTCAAGAAAAGGCCGACCTTTCCTACTTGTGTTGGAAGCTGTTGACCAATCACAACCGAGTGGGCTTTATCAGGAGGGGGGGCTTAAGGAAAGGTTCTTTCACCATTTTAAAGTCAAACTTAAAGCTTTTTTAGACCTCAATAAATATAATTTAAGACCCAAGAAATCTCAACACATTTTTTGATAGAGAAGAGAATTTATATAAACCTATTAATAAGCTTAATAAGATGTCAGATGATAGCCAAGATCGAGAGCTGGAGCTATTTACTGTTTTCTTTAGTGATTAATAGTTAAACATTTGTTTATTTAGTTTAACGTTTTTTTAATATAAGTAGTTATATTATATCTTAATAATAATGACAAACAATACTCATATTGTTTTAGTTAGTTTTGGTAGTTTATGCTTTTGTTTTGAAGGTACTGAGCCTCTGCTGATATATATATATTTGTTATATATATATGGTTAAGGAGCATAAGCAGCCAGGCAGCAGGGATGTTTGTAAAAATGTAAAAACAAACCACATAAAACGTGAGTCCGGCCCGAACCTGCTTCACACATGGAAGACATTATGGCACAGGCTCAGTGCAGTTCCATAGCTGACCACTTTATAAGACAGGGAATTGTGTGGTGCTGTTTCGCGACTGGCCCATGTGAATACCTATCATTCCGTGTTTCACTATTTAAAAACATAAAACTGTCAGAGTCTCAGTACTAAAGATTTAACGACACTTTTATGGTGAGGCACTTTCACAAGTTTACCATCAGCCTTAATTGCACCGCTTGCAAATTTTATACTTGGCAGCAAGTTTTTGGTCAATTTAAGACAATTTAATTTCCGTAGATTTTAATTTAAGATTTCTTAAGGAGCTGCAGGAACCCTGTAAAGAGACAGGCGCTAAAACAGAGTGTTTGCGACAGAGGCTGAAACGAGGAGCTGCAGCGATGGGCGGTCTAAGGAAAGTGATTCTGAACATTAGAGCATGAAAACATTTTACTTTTACAACACTGACACGCTACACTTTCCTGAAGTTTCAATGTGTAACAGCTTCATGATGCTTTTGTTTCTGATTCTTCTCTTGACACTGAACAAACTCCAACATTATAAAGAGACTGAGTTTATGAACCAGGAGATCGAGATCTGAGATCAGTTTCTCACTGACACGGTGGAGACCAAAGCTGTTTTCAGATCCTCTGCACTTTCTCTGGAGAACATGTGGGAAGGAAAAAGTCAGAGAGAGAAACCCTCCAGAGTTTCTGCAGGGTTTCTCTGTCTGCCCCCCTCCATCATAGTGCTGAGTAGATAATGGGTGAATTTAAATTTCTGGGTGAACTATCCCTTTAAGTTCACAAAAATTCCAATTGGAGACAATCAAGTGTGGGGGTGAGACAAAAAGAAAACATATCTCAGAATGTCATACACGTAGAAGACACGACGATGTCAAGAGAGTTTAGTGGTTATAACCGAGAGAGCTGCTAAAAACAAAAATGTATGAAAAGAACCAAATGATCACTGTAAGCAAACATGGTGCAGCTGTGCACGTCTCCCTGCAGCTGTGCATGTGACGGATGGAATAAACTGGTGAAATGATCTGGAGGAGAAACTAAAAGAAATGTTTCTTCCTCCACGTCATCGGCTCAGTACATCACACAAATCATGCTGAAGTAAAAACTGTTTCTCTGCTGTTAACTCTGTTTCCATGGCAACAAGGAATGAAAATATTGACAGCTTTATTTACATTGGCTCTGTCGAAGAACAGGAGGGAAACAGATCAGTGGTTCTCTCACACAAAGTGTTTGAGAGGAGACGTCTTTACTCAAACTTAATATTCACTGGGATCTACTTTATTCTAATATATTATTTAAACTTGATCATTTATCATGATTTTTTTAAACATTTAGTCTTGTTTTGTTGGTGAATTACTGAAATTTGCTCTTTTTCTTAATGTTCATTAATTCTTTTTCTTTTAATGATAAAATTATTATTTATCTATAAAAAAAGATAATTCACGTCCATTTGTTTCAGTTGATTTTATTTTTTCTCTGTTTTTGTTGTTGGCTTTGTATAAAACTGTTTTTAAAATAAAGATTTTGTTGTTGAAGTGACTCCTCGTGTTGTGTTGCCGTCTCAGTGTGTGTCGTCTTACTCCTGATGCGACACGTGGCGCTGTGGTGCTCCGGGTTCTTCAGAAGGTGATCGGCCATGTGGTCGGCGTTCTGAGGCCTGAAGTCGCACTGGGAGCACTGCAGCAGGAAGGGACTGGTGGACACAGAGACACTGTTAGTCACATGAGTCTGGGACGCCACCTGCAGGAGCATTACCTGCTTTAGTTTGAACGCTCCTTTGTTGTTTTTTCTTAATGGCATGAATAACACAATCACATATACAGATGTAATCATTTGTGTGTCTTATAAATCAACAGTGATGATTGAGTTCAGACTGAGGATGAAGAGTTTCACCTACAGGTCAAACCCAGTCACTGCAGCACCAACGAGGATTAATGTTGAAGTGACAATGAAAACAGACTGAACTGTTCTTTAATGTTAAATTCAATACAAAATCCTGTCAGTCAATTAAAGCAGAAACAACATGAACCTGATCAGATCAACACTCAATCGAGGAATCTCACCATGGAGGAGGAAGTCTGTGCAGAAGAACAACTTTGTCTTTGGAGCGCGGAACGTGGTGACTGAAAAGAGTCATCAACATTCAGACATTAATCAACTTTGAAAGCCTGTGTGTGCTACTGCAGTAACGTGTGTATCACTGTGTACTAGAAGTACTACAAGTACTAGAAGTACTCTTACTGTATCATGTGAGCAGCGTAGGCTCTGGAGCAGCAGCTGCTGTACGGACACAGCAGACAGTGCACGTGTGTCGGGTAGTGAGCCGACAAATCCGAGGCATCCGTTCCACATTCCAAACACACCAACCTGTCCCTGTCACACAATGACGTCCTACACATTAAAGACAGAGCGACACGTCAGAGAGAGGACGACACGTCAGAGAGAGGACGACACATTAGAGAGAGGACGACACATTAGAGACAGGATGACACATCAGAGACAGAGCGACACGTCAGAGAGAGGACGACACATTAGAGAGAGGACGACACATTAGAGACAGGATGACACATTAGAGACAGAGCGACACGTCAGAGAGAGGACGACACATTAGAGAGAGGACGACACATTAGAGACAGAGCGACACGTCAGAGAGAGGACGACACATTAGAGAGAGGACGACACATTAGAGACAGAGCGACACGTCAGAGAGAGGACGACACGTCAGAGAGAGAGCGACACGTCAGAGAGAGAGCGACACGTCAGAGAGAGGACGACACACCAGAGAGAGGACGACATGTCAGAGAGAGGACGACACGTCAGAGACAGAGCGACATGTCAGAGACAGAGCGACATGTCAGAGACAGAGCGACACGTCAGAGAGAGGACGACACATTAGAGACAGGATGACACATTAGAGACAGAGCGACACGTCAGAGTGAGGACGACACGTCAGAGACAGAGCGACACACCAGAGAGAGGACGACACGTCAGAGACAGAGCGACACGTCAGAGACAGAGCGACACGTCAGAGACAGAGCGACACGTCAGAGACAGAGCGACACGTCAGAGTCAGAGCGACACGTCAGAGTCAGAGCGACACGTCAGAGAGAGGACGGCATGTCAGAGACAGAGCGACACGTCAGAGACAGAGCGACACGTCAGAGAGAGAACGACACGTCAGAGACAGAGCGACACGTCAGAGAGAGGACGACACGTCAGAGAGAGAGCGACACGTCAGAGAGAGAACGACACGTCAGAGAGAGAACGACATGTCAGAGACAGAGCGACACGTCGGAGACAGAGCGACACGTCAGAGAGAGAGCGACACGTCAGAGAGAGGACGACACACCAGAGAGAGGACGACACGTCAGAGACAGAGCGACACGTCAGAGAGAGGACGACACGTCAGAGAGAGAGCGACACGTCAGAGAGAGAACGACACGTCAGAGAGAGAACGACATGTCAGAGACAGAGCGACACGTCAGAGACAGAGCGACACGTCAGAGAGAGTGCGACACGTCAGAGAGAGGACGACACACCAGAGAGAGGACGACACACCAGAGACAGAGCGACACGTCAGAGAAACGTCACAGTAGAGAAATGAGGACATGTCACCTGTTGACTCGGCGGTTGACTGGTCTCTTGATTGGACATCGGAGGGATCTGGAGAGAGCAGGGCTGCTCTGGATGGGAGATCTCTGCGGCTCTGTCTTGATGTGAATTGGCTGGACGAGGGAGGAGGGGGTCTGGAGGAGCTGCCCACCTGCTGATATCATCGGAGGCCTGAACTTCACGTAAGTCCTGATGGTCACCTGGAGATGCAGAGGGCGACAATCAGTACTGACAAAAACACTTTCGATGTTAAGGTATTGACAGACTGGAGATCAGTAAGGTCATAGACAGCTGACCTTTGACCCCGGCGGCAGTCCTTCCAGCTGAGCAGGTCGACGAAAGCTACGGTGGTTTTCGAGTTTGTGTTGCATTTTGTCTTTGAGGAGGACAAACTGAAGACGACACCTGTTACAGTGGAAGGTCTGGTTGATCTGCAACAAGATGAGAAGATTCATCATTTCATCAGATGAAATAAAAAAATATACAAAAATGGATCTACAGAAGTTTGGCCTGGAACGGGCAAGGTATTAATTTAACGTAGGAGCTGTCCAGCTGGTGAGGGTGTGGTTAGTCAGCGTGGTGACCTGGTGAGGGTGTGGTTAGTCAGCGTGGTTACCTGGTGTCTCAGCAGGTGCTGCTGGTAGTTGATGGGGTTTCTGGTCACCTTCAGACAGAAAACGCAGAGCAGGAAGCGAGAGTCTCTGTGGAAGCTGGCAAAGTGCTGTAGGACATCGGAATAGAAGGACGAGCGATACGAACACACCTGCAAATCACAACTCAGTTAATTCCAACACTATAAAATTGTTAGGTATCACAGGTCAAACGTCAGAGCTCGGACCCACCTGGCAGGTGTAGGGCATCTCTCCTGGCTTGTGGTTGGACTTCATGTGGTTCAAGAAGGCCGGCTCGTTCTCAAACGCCCACTCACATATACGACACATACCTGAGACAGGGAAGCAGTCGGGTGGGTCAAGAGTCTAGACCGGTCAAGACTCAGGGCTCCAGAGTGCGACCAGAAGTCTGTGAAGTGCGACTAAAAATGTTCCTTGGCCGGACTATATATATATATAGATATATAGTTATATATGGGAGCAGTCAAGAAAAGGTACAATAGGTGTTTTATGCCGTGCTTAAGGGGCAGTGAAGTCAAGTCCAACAAGACCCAAGTCAAGACATAACACCTAAGTCCCAGCTCCATGACAAAGGCAAGAAAGTAAGGTCACAAGTCAGGTCCAGGTTTCAAGACAAGTCTAGGAACATTTACATTTTTAAGGTGTGGTTCTTACTGGGGGAGGGGAGGGAGCCATGCACCTGATCCTGGTGGGTCTGCAGCTGGGCTGGAGATGAGAACTGCCGGTAACAGAACCTGCAGCACTTCCTTTCATCACCAGGACTGACTCCTATTAGCTCAGAGTGCTGGAGCATGTGCTGCATCAACCTAGACAGACACACACACACAGGTTATTGCAGGTTAACACACAGACCACTCTACCCCAGACAGCTCAGGTGTGTTCAACTGTTCAGGTGTTCAGTGGTCCTACCTCAGGTTGTTGTCGGCGAGGTGTGTGCAGATCTGACAGGTGAAGGTGGAGGTTTGAATTCCCAGGGGTTGTGGCCTCCTCAGACTAAGGTCACCTTCAAACGTCCCATAGTAGAACTCCTCCACACTCATCACCACCCTGTGGGGGTCAGCGGATGGTTCTGGGGTCATGCTGGGAGGTGTAACGAAAATAGGGCTGGGACGAGAAGCTGCAGGACGAGATGAGACACACAAACTGTTCATTGGGTCACATGCATCTGAGACCAACTTGGGCTGTGCCCCAATTCAGGCACTGCATATGTCACAGCATCACAACTAGACTGTCCTGTTTGGAAGACCCCCCCCAAGTGATGAGAGGCGGTGGTCTAGTGGCAGAAACTTGGACTATGGGCAGAGAAGGTCTCTGGTTCGTCTCTGGTTCGATTCCACGGAAAGACAACAAAAGACGAACCTGGATTGATCTGCCCAAAGATCCAAGAGTCTGTCTAGACCCTGTCTAGTGCCCCTGAGCAAGGCACCTTACTCCTCCAACATCTGCTCCCCGAGCGCTGTACATAGTCGCTCACTGCTCTGTGTGTCCTGCACCTGATGGGTCTAAAGCAGAGGTTAAATTTCCCCACCTGCATGAGTGTGTCTGTTTGGGATTAATAAATGCATCTTAATCTTAATCTTAAATGTGGGCATCCATTTCTGAGCAACTAAAGGATCCAACAGGTGAATCCCTCTCAAGTCGTACCATCCCTGGATTCATCGCGTGCCAGTGATAAAGTCAACGAGCTAGCAATGCATGTCTCTGAGCAGCAGTAAGTGAAGCTAACCATGAAACAGGTAGAGCAGGGGATTCAAGTAGGAGGTCCTATAGGAACCAGTCTGTCTACTTTGGCCTGGCGCTCATGGACTTCTCAGACTATGGAGGCAACGCATTCCTAGACCGAGTTCTCCGGAGGATGTGGACCCTCACTATTTTACAGCGACACCTTGCAGAAAAGGAAGTGTTGTTATGAACAGAATGAAAATGGTACCGGTATTGATTATTGGTCCACTCGTTGTGCTGCTGATCACAGTGAGTCTGGTGACTCCATTGGCTGAACTAGAGGGAAGGGCAGGAGACCCTGCAAGCTTCAAGGAGTTGGCCCCAACCAGTTGGGTCATCTGGAAGTTAACTAGGAAAAGAAATCAGTACATCAGTCAATCAATCTGATCAATTGTGGTCAGACACCCTCCCTCGCTCTGTGTGACTAACTGGGTCCTGGCGTGCTGGTGTGGATGGTCAGTGTGGCAGGTAGCTGCATGGCGGTGAAGGTGGAGCCAGGCTGAGGCGGACCCCCTGAGGGGGCAGGGCTGGTTCTGGTCTGGACAGTCTGACCCTGGGGATGGACTAGGGACACACCCAATCTTGGTCGTACCAGCTGACCCAATGACGAGGCTGCAGGGACAGGAAACATCAGCGAAGATCAATAATCAGATCAGATTTCTGATTATTACCTGATGGAGTTGGTCTTACACTGGATCAGGGTGAGTGGCTGGACTGTGTGACCCGGCTGCAGGTTCAGGAGCAGGGGTGTACCAGGGTTCACCACCGCCTGCACTGGGAAACCCTGTACAGGAGACAGAGGCATGACATCATGGTGACATCATGGTCATTGAAAGGAGAAGAACAAAAAGCACAAGGTCTCCAAAAATTACCCCTTCACAGTTTATTTGCTGTAATTGTTTAACGATGCATGATTCACATGTTTTCTCCGTTTTAATGTCGCATCTTCACAAACAACTAAACACAGAAAGACAAACACTGAACCCAGGTGATAATAAATAAATAAAATAAAGATAAATTAGCTATGAGGGCCGTCAACACCGAGGACGAAATCGACATCTATGAATATATATTCTGGAGAAGTTTCTGGAAGATTTACGAGGAGCTTTTAACTGGTTATGAAACAATCTAATTTTAATATCGCTACCTCTTTAGAAAATGTTTGTTTGTCTATGAATAATTCTCTGAGAGTCTGGGGTCAGGACGATTTACACAGTCAGGCTGGATAGATGGATTTCCTGTTCCTATATATATGTATTTAATACTCAATATTAAATGAGTTATAATATGTTTTATCGTCTTTACTTGCACATGGTTTCACTTTTGTGTGTTTGTTTTTATATGTTGAATATTTTTGACATTGACAATCATCAAATTGTTATCAGCCCATATGCAAAATCACAATTTGTCTCATAGATCTTGTGATATGAATTTGAAATCAGTCAGTGCATTAAAAGTGGAAAATGTCGGGATATGCTAATTTAGAATAACCGATCTATTCAATCATGTTTACCAGAAAATGTTTTTGTCCTTTGAGGGATGTTGTGTTCATATAATCCATTTATCAAGTTTCAGGTCACATGCCGACCGTGTCTCTCATTCACAGTAAACACGTCAGATATTGGCGAGCTTACATTAGCTTGTTATTCAGTAAGTGGTTGTAAATATCAAGTCACAGCTAATCTTTACGTAAGAACGAAGAGAACCAAGACGTTTCTTCACTGGCCTTGGTGTCAGACTTCCTCTTTCTTTTCCTGTTGTACAGAATTAACTGTTTCTCAAACGTGTCCAGGTCGAGGTGTGAAGAACACGTCCGGCTTTTCTTCAGGTGTGAAACGATCCTGAAGTATTTTCCTCCACATCCTCCACACATCACCATCTCTCCTCTGCTTTCAAACGTCCGACCTCTGTCATCTTCAAATCTGAAACGTTCCACATTTGTCTAAATGAAACGGAGAGAAACGAGTCAGAGCAGCACGTCGCAGAGTTTCCAGTCCGACGGTCAGTCACAGCAGCTCTGAGTTATCTGCTGGACACGTCTGAACTTTTCTATATGATCAGTGCTGCTGCAGATCAGCTTCACACTTTTAAATTGAAATACAGGAACTTTACAGATGAACTTCGGGCTTAGTGTTAATATGATATTTGTTGTTGTCGCGTTAGTTAAAAGATTGAGCAGAGTAACTCAACTTTGTTAAATTAGCAATCATAAATTCTTCCTCTTAAAAAACAAGAGCAGTCAAAAAGTTATAAGCAATAAAATGAAGTGTAGACGACACCGCAGACGTGTAGCTGGGGGACGCTTTCACCACTAATGCACTTTTAGCCTAGTGATCTTTAGGACATCAACAAAGGACACATGGACGTCCGCCAGAGGACATCCTCTCGACCACATTCACATCACATTAATCCTAACAGACCCTAGCCTACTCACAGATACAGGAAGTACAAAACCAGTGTATGATTTAATGCTAAGCATCAGCTGACGCCACCCCCCCGACAGGTGTTCTTCTTCAGTCTTTAGCTCAACACTTCTGATGTCACACCTGTATCACCACTTTTCTCCCCTTGGTCTCTTTGTGTTATTTTACTAGTTTACTAATTAAGAGCATTTAAGAGCAATTAAAGGCACCAACATGGGAAGCTGTGTGTGCGTCACTGACCAACATTCTCAGAGGTGAACAACCTTGTGGGCTCTTTTGCTGGGAGTTTGCTTTTATGATGTGAAAATACAGCTTCATTTGGGTCATTTAAGTTTAGTTACTAACGTCTCTGTGTGAACTAATCGAAGCTCTGGGAAGAAGAAAGATCGGGATTCGGTGTTTGATGGGTGAACTCTACTCGGACGGTTACATGGTTCATACTCATTTGGTTTTCAACTCACCTCGTACACAGTCAAGCACACAAACTCTCAGATCACACACAAACAAAACTGAATTACACAGGTGCTACAGTGGTAAAGACGTTCTTTAGTTGTTTATCAATGACTGTAAATAAAGACGACGACACGTCTCCACTTCCTCTGGAAATTGAGCTAAAATATCTGAGATACTAACGATGCAATCTTGTGGTGATGACATCATTTAGTGTGTAGTAGTGCAGCCGTGGTCCCACACATACACACACTTGATGACTCTTGAGTCAGTGTCAGCTGTCAACGTCACGTTTTTGTATCACCAACTAATTCAAACCAGACTGATCAGAAACTCAAACAAACATAAGTGTAATAAAAATGACCTGAAATGACAGAAACCATCTTTGACAAACTTTTAACGTCTACTTAGATTTTGTAGTTTGGTCCATGTCCCATCTGCTAACATGGCGAGGGCGGGGCTTGTGACCTGTACTGCAGCCTGCCAGCAAGGGGCGATCTAGCTGTCATGTTGTTATCTTTATTTACAGTCTTTGGTTTGGACTAACAACTTTTGACAGTGACAGACAAAGATTTATCGGCTGAACATCAGTAACTTCAGAAGTTGTACAAGTGAACGAGGGGAGCTGGACTTGCTTGAGTTGTTTCAGTTGCCTAGCTACACTTGTACGACTTCTGAAGTTCCCAGGACCTGGATGACTGAGAATCCGCTAACATCGGCCAATCAGCTGAGGAGATGACATTCACTGATGTCAGCAGCCAACGTTTACATTGTGTTGTTGTCAGTGTTTGATCGACAACATCATCATCGCTGCTGCAGGAAGTAACTGTTCTACTTCTACACACAAACATACACACTCAGAGGGTGCGTTTGTTTTCTGTACCTGCGTGGTGAGGATAATGGGCTGGGCACTTCCTGTCCTGGGGTGTGCTGGGAGGAGAAACGTCCCAGCAGCTGTCTGCGTCAGGATGAGGGGGGGGGCCCTGAGTCACCAGGGGCGGGGCTGAGACAGCTGGATTGGAGGAGGTGGGGAGGCATGGGACAGGGGGAAGGGAGGAGGTGACCACGGGGGGAGGAGGAGGAAGCATCAGTGATGACACCAGACGAAGAGGAGAAGCTGAGGAGAAGAAAACAAGTGTTAAACATCATCACGTTTCACTTAACGGACTCATGTTACCATGGAGACGACACTGACATCCTCACAGATACAGACATGACGTGTGTTTGGGTCAGTTGTTGTGATGTTAACAGTGGAACAGGTTTGTGTCTTTGCTTGTATTTCTTTACGTGCTGGTCCAGAGGAACTTGTGTGTAGATGAATGAAATCTCGACTTCACACACAGTCACACACAGTCACACACAGTCACACACAGTCACACACAGTCACACACACAGGTACCTGAAGATGTGAAGGATGGAGGTCTGGGGGGTGGAGTCTCCGAGGCTTGATGAGGTGGAGAATCCTCCACTGGAGAGAAACGCTTGTTATATAAAGAATGTTGTGTGTCCACGTGTTTCTGTGTATGTGTGTGTCCCACCTGGTTGTCCATAGTTGTCCACGTAGTCCATCTCGTCTTCCTCAACGCTGTCGTCCACCTGTTGCCATGGCTCCAGCTCCTCCTCCTCACACTCCATAAACAGCTCTGTCTCCATGTTGCTATGGAAACGACAGAAACATCTGGATTCACAATGTGTAAATAAGACGTCAACATATAATCGAAATAACTTAATATTACAACTGAATAGTTTAATAATGAGATTATTATCTAAATGATAATATTATTATTGCTGAACTGAGTTTGAATAGTATCTTAATGAAAATAGTATTATAACTGAATACAGTCCAGTTATTCTTTTATTGTTTTAAATCAACTTTAATACAAAATAGTTTGGAATGCTGTGGTGGACTAAGGTGTGCAATGTCCCACTGTGGCCGCAGGGGGAGCCACTTCCCGGGTCAGGCGTCTTTGTCCAGCTACAGACGTCATTGTGAGCAGGTAGTGAACCGGGTCAGAACGGGTCAGACCGGTTCAGACCGGGACCTGGTGGACCCGGTCCCTGAGACACCGACCCCGCCGCGCACTGCGCTCCTCCGTGCGTCAGTTACAGAAGCACCGCCCCCCCCGCCAGCACATCACTTACAAACCGAGCGCCTCCTACACGTTCCCGCCGGACGTGTCCGCGCGGGACCAGGGGCCGAACCGGGCCGAACCGGGCCGAACCGGGCTAAGCCGGGCTGAACCGGGCCGGTCTTACCTGGGCTGGAGCCGCACTTCTCACGCTTCTTCTTCACTCACGCTCCAAGTCGACGGGAGGCGGGACTTCCCCCTGCTGCTATAGTCCCAGCCACTCATTGGACCATACTGGTACTACGTCACTTCCTATTTAGACAGCGCGGCCTCTCATTGGTCAGAGTGAATTTTCTGGAGGTGCTTTGCGGGTTTTCAGGTTTGAAGTGGTTAAACGCCCCCCAGCGGCCGAACTCAGGACGACATGGACCGAGTCAACATGTCCGAGGACGCCATCTTGTTTTTGTTGTGTTTGTATGGGGGCCGGGCGACATGGTCTGACGTCACACGCTACTGTTATAATAAATACTCATGCTATAAACTGTGAAACTCTTCACTGAAATCAAACATCTATATTTATATATCGCAAGAGAAACTTAACTGAGTCAGTGACAGAAATAACTGAATCAAAACATTTCAATGAAGAAATAAAACTGTCCAATAAGAACAGGAATAATAAAACATTTTATTTATACGGCACCTTTCAAACAAGAAATGCAAATCAACCGAAAAGAAAGAAAGTGATGAATAAACGAGTGCAGGAGTGTGAGATCTGAAGAAAGAGAAATGATTTAAATCAAGACAAAGTTATCAAAGCTGCATCTCCCATCTACTTTGGGCTGATCACAAGACACCAATAATAATAACAATAATTATTATTTTAATGATGATCATAAAAATAATGAGAATTTTGAAAATTATGAGAAATTGGTTGAACATGAGTTGTTTTATAGATGTGTTGTGTTGTAGTTGTGCTGTCGATGTGTTGTAGATGTGTCCTAGATGTGTTGTAGTTGTGTTGTAAATGTGTTATAGATGTGTTGTAGATGTGTTGTAGTTGTAGATTGTTTCTGTTGTAGATTGTTTCTGTTGTAGATGTGTTGTAGTTGTGTTGTGGATGTGTTGTGTTGTAGATCTTTTGTGTTCTGTTGTGTGTGTTTTTTGTTCTTGTCACTGATCTCAGATCAACTCAGTTCAGGATAATCTGCTCTAATCTGTTAATCTGCCCCCGTCCACGGCCCCGCCCCCTGGCCTGGCTCGGCTCGGCCTCAGTCTGTTCCACTGGCAGGATGCGAGCTGCAGGAGGGTTTCTGGTGCTGCCGTGGCCCATGGCCTGGGCAGGAGCCGGGGCCGGGGGGGCGGACACGGGGCCGGAGGAGGCTCGGGGGGGTCTGCTGCTGAGGTGCGGAGCTGTGCTGGGACTCACTTTGATGTGTAAGACGTCTCCTCTCATTTCATCACTTGGATTTCAGGTCAAACTCAATGATTCACTTTAGGTTCACACTGTCGTCTTTAACCTCCTGACAAGAACGTCAACATATTAAAATCATTAGTTCGTCTTTTTTAGAAAAAACTCACATTCGAACATATGAAATATAAATGGATTGTTCTCAGAGAGAAGAAACGAGTCAGATGTAACGAGGAGTTTATACGAGTAAACCTGACTGTTAGTTATTTCTGCTGCTGTGATTGTAAATGAGACGTTTTACAAAAGATGTTAAACCGCCAAATCTGTTCCTGGATCAGTTCGATTTATGAAACAAAGTGAAACTCGGTGACGTCACATGTTCACCTTCACATCCTGATTGTGAGTCTGCGTCTGAGCGTCAGGAGTCAAATCTAAAATCATGGATCTGATTATCAGACGAAAACTTCAGCTTTTTTTCTCTAAAGTTCATTTAACTCACTTTAACTTTCATGAACCTCTGTCTCTTAAAACTACTGAAGCAAAACATTCATGTTCTGTTTAAAAAACTTCAAATTATAACTAATTACTACCAAGGATTCCTCATGTTGTGCTGTTGTTTCCATGGTAACAGCTGTGTGTGTGTGAACAGGCGTGGCGGTGGTGAGGCGGTGGATCGCAGGTGGAGTGTGTCGCTGTCCAGCTCGTCTGGAGGGGAAGACCGTCCTGATCACCGGGGCCAACACCGGCATCGGCAAAGAGACGAGCAGAGATCTGGCACGCAGAGGTCAGTGTGTGGGTCACATACTTTACTGTTATTATTATGAATGTTATATCATATTTAAAAGATATTGGATTGCTCGTGACTTTATCAAGTTTGATGAATTAAATTATGAATTTAAAAGTAAGGAGGTAAAAACTCTAACTGTTGAAAATAAAGCGACAAAACTTTGATCGACTACAAAGAAAATAATCAATAACCAAACAAGCAGATTTAGTTAATGTGACCCGACACTTGCAGAGGTCAGAGGTCAAAGTAATGTCAGAGCCTGACACCATCTGAACCGATAACAGGGATTATAGTGTGTGTGTGTGTGTGTGTGTAAGTTCAGTGTGTGTATGTGCATGTGAGTTCAGTGTGTGTGTGCTTTTGAGTTCATCCTTCAGACCCGGTTTTGTGCGTCCAGCTATAAATGAGGCCCCTGGTGTGGTTGTGTTGTGGACCAGGGGCCCGGGTTGTGATGGCGTGCAGGGACCTGACGCGGGCGGAGCGAGCGGCAGAGGAGATCCGGCAGACGACAGGAAACGGTAACGTGGTGATCCGACACCTCGACCTCGCCTCTGTTTACTCCGTCAGACAGTTTGCTAAAGATTTCCTGGAGAGTGAAGAGCGACTGGACGTCCTGATAAACAACGCAGGTGAGTCTGTCCACCTGTCTGTCTGTCCACCTGTCTGTCTGTCTGTAACTCTCTGTCTACCCGTCTGTAACTGTTTGTAACTGTCTTTCTACCTGTCTGTCTCTAAATGTCTATCTGTCTCTCTGTACCTGTACGTCTGTCTGTAACTGTCTGTAACTGTCTGTCTGTCTGTCTGTCTGTAACTGTCTGTTTGTAACTGTCTTTCTACCTGTCTGTCTCTAAATGTCTATCTGTCTCTCTGTACCTGTACGTCTGTCTGTAACTGTCTGTAACTGTCTGTCTGTCTGTCTGTCTGTAACTGTCTGTCTGTAACTGTCTGTCTGTCTGTCTGTCTGTAACTGTCTGTCTGTCTGTCTGTCTGTAACTGTCTGTCTGTCTGTCTGTCTGTCTGTCTGTCTGTCTGTCTGTCTGTCTGTAACTGTCTGTCTGTTTGTCTGTCTGTCTGTCTGTCTGTCTGTCTGTCTGTCTGTCTGTCTGTAACTGTCTGTCTGTCTGTCTGTCTGTCTGTCTGTCTGTCTGTAACTGTCTGTCTGTCTGTCTGTAACTGTCTGTCTGTCTGTCTGTCTGTAACTGTCTGTCTGTGTGTCTACCTGTAGGAGTGATGATGTGTCCAAAATGGCTGACAGAAGATGGCTTTGAGACCCAGCTGGCTGTCAATCATCTGGGTCACTTCCTAATGACCAATCTGCTGCTTCCGAAACTGAAGAGCTCCGCCCCCAGTCGAGTGGTCAATGTGTCATCCATCGCCCATCGGGGAGGTTTGACCTCTGACCTCTAATGTTTGTTTTCATTGCTTTAGAATTAGTTTTAAACCTCATACATTTTTTTTTCTTCAGGTCGTATTGACCTTGACGACCTGTTCTTCAGCAAGAGGCCGTACAGCTCCTTGGAGAGCTACCAGCAGAGCAAGCTGGCCAACGTGCTGTTCACCAGAGAACTGGCCCGACGACTCACAGGTCCCCACAAACACTCAACATCACACTCACAGGTCCCCACAAACACTGAACATCACACTCACAGGTCCCCACACAGACTCAACATCACACTCACAGGTCCCCACAAACACTCAACATCACACTCACAGGTCCCCACACAGACTGAACATCACACTCACAGGTCCCCACACAGACTGAACATCACACTCACAGGTCCCCACACAGACTCAACATCACACTCACAGGTCCCCACAAACACTGAACATCACACTCACAGGTCCCCACACAGACTCAACATCACACTCACAGGTCCCCACAAACACTCAACATCACACTCACAGGTCCCCACAAACACTGAACATCACACTCACAGGTCCCCACACAGACTCAACATCACACTCACAGGTCCCCACAAACACTCAACATCACACTCACAGGTCCCCACACAGACTGAACATCACACTCACAGGTCCCCACACAGACTGAACATCACACTCACAGGTCCCCACACAGACTCAACATCACACTCACAGGTCCCCACAAACACTGAACATCACACTCACAGGTCCCCACACAGACTCAACATCACACTCACAGGTCCCCACAAACACTCAACATCACACTCACAGGTCCCCACAAACACTCAACATCACACTCACAGGTCCCCACAAACACTCAACATCACACTCACAGGTCCCCACACAGACTGAACATCACACTCACAGGTCCCCACACAGACTGAACATCACACTCACAGGTCCCCACAAACACTCAACATCACACTCACAGGTCCCCACAAACACTCAACATCACACTCACAGGTCCCCACACACACTGAACATCACACTCACAGGTCCCCACAAACACTGAACATCACACTCACAGGTCCCCACAAACACTGAACATCACACTCACAGGTCCCCACAAACACTCAACATCACACTCACAGGTCCCCACACACACTGAACATCACACTCACAGGTCCCCACACACACTGAACATCACACTCACAGGTCCCCACAAACACTGAACATCACACTCACAGGTCCCCACACACACTAAACATCACACTCACAGGTCCCCACACACACTAAACATCACACTCACAGGTCCCCACACACACTGAACATCACACTCACAGGTCCCCACAAACACTGAACATCACACTCACAGGTCCCCACAAACACTCAACATCACACTCACAGGTCCCCACACACACTGAACATCACACTCACAGGTCCCCACACACACTGAACATCACACTCACAGGTCCCCACAAACACTGAACATCACACTCACAGGTCCCCACACACACTGAACATCACACTCACAGGTCCCCACAAACACTGAACATCACACTCTCAGGTCCCCACAAACACTCAACATCACACTCACAGGTCCCCACACACACTGAACATCACACTCACAGGTCCCCACAAACACTGAACATCACACTCACAGGTCCCCACACACACTGAACATCACACTCACAGGTCCCCACAGAGACTAAACATCACACTCACAGGTCCCCACAAACACTGAACATCACACTCACAGGTCCCCACAAACACTGAACATCACACTCACAGGTCCCCACAAACACTCAACATCACACTCACAGGTCCCCACACAGACTCAACATCACACTCACAGGTCCCCACACAGACTAAACATCACACTCACAGGTCCCCACAAACACTCAACATCACACTCACAGGTCCCCACACAGACTGAACATCACACTCACAGGTCCCCACACAGACTGAACATCACACTCACAGGTCCCCACAAACACTCAACATCACACTCACAGGTCCCCACACAGACTAAACATCACACTCACAGGTCCCCACACAGACTAAACATCACACTCACAGGTCCCCACACACACTCAACATCACACTCACAGGTCCCCACACACACTCAACATCACACTCACAGGTCCCCACAAACACTGAACATCACACTCACAGGTCCCCACAAACACTGAACATCACACTCACAGGTCCCCACACAGACTGAACATCACACTCACAGGTCCCCACACACACTCAACATCACACTCACAGGTCCCCACACAGACTGAACATCACACTCACAGGTCCCCACACAGACTGAACATCACACTCACAGGTCCCCACAAACACTCAACATCACACTCACAGGTCCCCACAAACACTGAACATCACACTCACAGGTCCCCACACAGACTGAACATCACACTCACAGGTCCCCACAAACACTCAACATCACACTCACAGGTCCCCACAAACACTGAACATCACACTCACAGGTCCCCACAAACACTGAACATCACACTCACAGGTCCCCACACAGACTGAACATCACACTCACAGGTCCCCACAAACACTGAACATCACACTCACAGGTCCCCACACAGACTGAACATCACACTCACAGGTCCCCACAAACACTCAACATCACACTCACAGGTCCCCACAAACACTGAACATCACACTCACAGGTCCCCACACAGACTGAACATCACACTCACAGGTCCCCACAAACACTCAACATCACACTCACAGGTCCCCACAAACACTGAACATCACACTCACAGGTCCCCACAAACACTGAACATCACACTCACAGGTCCCCACACAGACTGAACATCACACTCACAGGTCCCCACAAACACTGAACATCACACTCACAGGTCCCCACACAGACTGAACATCACACTCACAGGTCCCCACAAACACTGAACATCACACTCACAGGTCCCCACACAGACTGAACATCACACTCACAGGTCCCCACAAACACTCAACATCACACTCACAGGTCCCCACAAACACTGAACATCACACTCACAGGTCCCCACACAGACTGAACATCACACTCACAGGTCCCCACAAACACTCAACATCACACTCACAGGTCCCCACAAACACTGAACATCACACTCACAGGTCCCCACACACACTGAACATCACACTCACAGGTCCCCACACACACTGAACATCACACTCACAGGTCCCCACAAACACTGAACATCACACTCACAGGTCCCCACACAGACTGAACATCACACTCACAGGTCCCCACAAACACTGAACATCACACTCACAGGTCCCCACACAGACTCAACATCACACTCACAGGTCCCCACAAACACTGAACATCACACTCACAGGTCCCCACACAGACTGAACATCACACTCACAGGTCCCCACAAACACTGAACATCACACTCACAGGTCCCCACACAGACTCAACATCACACTCACAGGTCCCCAATTCTAATTCTAATTCTAACCGTAACCCTAATTAAAGATGGACGCCAGGATGCCTCCTAAAGTGAAGAGGACCTGTCTCATCGCCCCCTGGTGACTGGCTGAAGTATAGATCATAAACCCTGCCTCCTCCATGTTAGCAGATGGGATATAATTAGTGGAGTGTGGGCGGGACCTTCAATCACCACTTTGACTGTCATGACGTCAACGTTGGTATCGAAGATGTTTTGATTTAAATTCTGAAGGAATTATTTTGGGTGTGTTTGTGTTCCTCAGGTTCTGGAGTTTCGTCGTTCTGTCTCCACCCGGGTGTTATCCGGACTGAGCTGGGTCGTCATGTTCAGGGCTGGTTTCCCCTGCTGGGGGCGCTGCTGAGCCTCCCCTCCCTGCTGCTCATGAAGACACCACTCCAGGGCGCTCAGACCAGTGTCTACTGCTCCATCACCCCGGGACTGGAGGAACGTTCCGGATGCTACTTCAGGTAAAGGCTGGGGGAGGAGTCTGACAGCAGTCCGCCCCGGTCAACGGTCACAACACGTCCAGGGCGGGGGGGCGGGGGGCAGGGGGCCGTGGCGGCGGCGGTAAAAAGACACGAGGGGGAACGGGGATGGAATGTCTGCAGGGGGCGGGACTGTAGACGGCACTGGTAGGTGTGGGTTCAAGGACGCGTTAGGGTTAGGGTTAGGGTTAGGGTTAGATCGACCGGTTCCCCTCTCCTACACAATGTTTCCTCAACATGGAGGAAGTGAGACGGAGTTAGAAGCTCAGGAAAGTTTCTAAATAAAATCATTTTATCACATCAGCTGAATCTGAAGATATTTTCAGACCCGAGGTTCTGACATGTTCTTGAAATGTTCTGGAGGTTCTTGAGTCAATGTCTTCCCAAGTCTGAAAAACAAAAGTGTGTGTGTGTGTTCAGTGACTGTGCAGAGAAGGACGTCGCTGCGGGGGGGCGTGATGATGCTGTGGCGAGGCTGCTGTGGGAGGAGAGCGCCCGATTGGTTGGATTAAAGGACACGTGCTGACGGGGAAGTGAAGGATCAGACAACAGCGCCCCCTGTTAGGAGGAGCGCACCAGCGCCACTGTGATTGACAGCTGACTAGAGCCAATCAGAGGCATCAGTCCAGAGTGATAACAATATCAATGAATATAACTTTACGTCATTAAATCATAATAAAATAATAAATATTCATTAGTATTCTGCAAATAAGGAATACATTTTCCATTTCTGTGAAAGTTTCATGTTTGTTTTGTGGATTAAATAAAATGATGATAACATAATGATGTGTCATTAGTTTTATCTTTGGATTAATACATTAGTTAAATTAACATCACAGTTTTATTTTTTTTACTAAAAAAATCGTCCACACAAACATCCTTCTTTGGTTACCATGGAGACCATGGAGAAAAGCAGGTCGTGCTGGATCTGTTGAAAGGTGGTTAGCATGGTGGCTAGCTGCTATTAGCAGCAGTTAAACTGTTTCGACTTCACCCACACACACACTGTGATGTCATATAAACATAAAAAGATGGATCAGTTCAATCCGATGTAATTAATGTTTCACTTTTAAGTGGAAATCTGTCGTCGCTGAGTTCTATGATCGAATCAATCAACAGAAAGTCAGATGTCAGTCATGGTTTATTCATTTTTTTAACTGTTTTTGATGATGATGATGATTATTCGGGGTTTAGGGGGTAACCCCAACAATCATCATTGTTTTTGCGTATATGTCTTATAATCAATACTGTAACCTTCAACTTCCGCCTATAGCTTACTGTAAAAGGCTTTGATTGTCCATCCAGAAAAGATCTGTATAAATACATTTATAGAAAGTGACCCCTGAGCCTGAAGACTGTCTTCTGTGTAGTGACCAGCAGAGGGCGACTCCTTCTCTCTTTATAACGTCAGTAAACATGAAGGAGTTTCTGTCTCAGTCTCTAGTTTCAAGTCTTCTTCAAACAGCTGATGTTCATTTAGTGAATTATGATCATTTAGAGTCAAACAGACCATAAAGTACCAGATGTGTTGTTACACAGTGTGATTGACAGCTAGTACTGTTCAAGTGATGTAGGTGGGCATGCCCTCGAGTTCTCAATTCAGGCTCCACCCCTGATCCTCCAAATATGGTTACTTCTGGTTTCAAACAACCAAGAAGTGAAACTGAGGCTGACGTCATGATCTGTGGGCGTGTCAGTAAATAATCTGAACATCTGCCTGACCCACATTGTTAATCTAAACACACACACACACACACACACGCGATGAGACACGCTACACCATACATTATATTATAACCGATGGGGGGCGCTGTGGGGCTGCCGAGGAGCCGTTGAGCCAGCGGGGAGTCCTGAGGAGGAGGAGGAGGAGTAACCGGACACCGACTCACAGAGCGGCCCCCGGCCGGTCAGAGAGCAGTGGTGTCCGGCGGCAGCAGCACGGAGCAGCGGGGCGACGAGCGGAGCCACACCGAGCAGGGACAGCTGAGGAGCGGCCGAAGCTCCGGTCCTCTCCCCGGTCCTCTCCCCGGTCCTCTCCCCGGACTTCAGCAGCTGTTACCGGCTTCCCTTCTCCGCCTCCTCTCGCTCAACTGTGGACGAATAACGGAGTAACCGAGAAGTGAAGTCCCGACACCGGCAGCATGAAGAAGAACTGCTCCGGGAAACGGGTGAGTGCCACCGGAACCGACAGCAGCACCGACCGCGCGTGACGCTTCTTTTAATCACGTTTAACCGGAGCGCGAGGAACAAAAGGATTCTCCTTTGAGGCTTTTGTTTTGAAGGAAACTCTGAATGATACATCACTCCACTTCCGGTTATCACAATAAGAGCCTTACTGATGGTTGAAAGAGGAAAAGTGAGAAAAAGATAAACACAACAAACTTACAATTAACAAACAACAGTTACAAACAGATACACAACTAATGTAATCAGTTGTTTCTATTTATTTGTTGATATGGTTTTTAATGTACTTTTCAAGATGTTCTAGTTTCTATTATTGTATTTTTTTATTAATGTATAATTTATATGTATTGTTTATATGTATTAATTATTATAAATAAATATTTGTTACTAATATTCAATCAAAATGAATTTAGTTCCTTTTGTGTAATTATTTATTTCAGATATACAGTTTTTTATCATAGAAGAAAAGAAAAGTAACAAAATATAAAACATAGTAACAATAAGCTGATATGTCTATTAATGACTTCACTTCCTGTTTCCTGTGTACAGGTTCCGCAGGACTCTGCTCTGCAGAACCTTCAGCCCGATAAAGTGGGCTGGATCCGAAAGTTCTGTGGGAGAGGGATCTTCAGGGAGATCTGGAAGAACCGGTTCGTGGTTGTTCGAGGAGATCAGCTGTTCATCTGTGAGAAGGAGGTGAGTGGAGGGGGCGGGGCCTCACCGTTAGCAGACCTATGATTGGAGGGGATCAGTAGCTTGTGCCTCGTTAAAAACTTTAGTTATTGCCATGGTGATGAGGTGTCGTGTGATGCTCTACATCCTTTGACAAGTTTTTAATGGACTAACAGAAAGTCTGTTGGTTCTAACAGAACTTATTCTGATGTTCGTCAAGTTTAAAGCATCACTTTAAACAAACAAGAGAGATTTGGTGTCCAGGTGTTTAATACTGTGTAGTACTGTGTAGTACTATGTAGTACTGTGTAGTAGTCTGTGATGTGTGGTTCCAGAAAGTTCCTCCTCCACTTTCTATGGTTGAAACTCTGCAGGAGTCAAGTTTCAGTCTGAGCTGCAGACACACAGAGGTCTCTGGTTTCACTGCTGTAACACAGGATGGAACCGTTATCACACACAGAATGTCCTCGTAGAACCCGAAGCCTGAAGTCTATCTCAGAACATTTATGCTTCTAATCTTTTTGCTAAACACGTCACTTTATTGCTGAAATTGAAAAAATATATCTGAGAGAACTTCTAGAACAGGAGTTTCAGACAAGGTTCTGAATTCTGAGCTGTAATAGACATAAGATCAAGAACCCAGGAAGCCGCCCTGTGGAACCTCAACATCCTCACAGTGGTTCCGTGTTCAGACCATTTGGTTCATGTGAAACTTCTGCTTCCAGCAGCTCAACTTCCTGTTTGACCAGGAATAGAAACACTGTGTGGCACTAGAGACACACACACACACACACACACACACACACACACACAAACACAGAACACAGTTTATGACACAACGCAGTGTTTAACTTCTCTGTAGCAGAAGAAGCGACTTCCTGTTTTCTCAGGAACGTAAGTTTTATAAAGATCAGTTCTACGTGTGATGATGGAAAACATCCGAGAACAGAATCATGCTCCTCAGTGCAGTGGTGCTGCTGGGGCACCTTGATAAAGTAAAGGAGCATCAAAATAACCAAAATCATTATTGTATTCATTGATTCATGTATTAT
>CM076722.1:280025-310025 GCA_038501795.1 Pseudopleuronectes americanus
CATTGTTTCGTTTGTCTTCATCTCTTTTATCTGAATCACTCCAAACCAACCTATCACACACGCCTTTTAGTCTCTAGCGCGTCGCGAACTACCTCCTGAACAATCTCTCTGTCTATCTTAGAGCGAGATGCCAAATCTTAGTCTACTCTGACAAATTGCTCCTATAGACATTATTGACCCAACGACTCCTGATATTTACTGAAGTATGACTAAATCCAGAACTTGTTTCTAATGTAATAAACATACCTAGAAGTAACTCATAGCCCCAATCATAAACGATCAAGATAACTAGCACAAGAATACCCCAACTAACGCAATAACATCCATACGCAGCAGAAGCCAATACATCACCACCTCACTAAAACCAGAGCTATATTACACGGATCGCACAGAGCGTTTTCGACACGCTAAACATACACTAGCCCGCGAGACTCAGGCAACCCTCGTCTCCACTGACAATTAGAAACGCCACAGTCACCGCTCCGAACTCACGACATGACCTGGAAAATCCAGACTAGAAAAATATAGTCTCCTAACTAACGTATACCTAAGAATAACACAATAGCATCACACAATAATTATCAGAACAAAACAACGCCATCCAAGTCTGTCCACGAGCACCATCTCACAACATAGTTGTGAAATAATGATTGCCAATTCTGCCCATCTGACTGCGCGTGTGATGAGTTTCGATTATATTCTTACATGCGATACAGTCTCAAATGCAGATAATAAATCAGACATCTGATCTGCACTGTAAAATTTAGTTGATCAAGCATAGTGTGAAGAGTTGACAGCCGCTCTGTCCATGCACACACGCTATTGTTTGATTGTTTTGTTGCGCAGTGAGTCAAATATGTCATGTAGGTCTGTGAGTCGCATGCGTATTCCATCAACATCTTTACTATCATCGTCGTCATCATCTATCCTTCATCTTCCCTCTTCCTCTTCTCTCCCACGATGTCACGCGTACGTCATCTGACAGTTTTCATAGATTCATACATACTGATATTTTACACACACATGTACACAACACTTACAACTTTTCTTTGGTAGATTTTGATAATGTAGTAGTAGGTCAAGTCCAAAATGTTTTAATAAAACATAAACATGAATGAAACAATAACATTCAGTGAATCAATCAACTTATATACAAACTATAGGTAAAGAAAAAATATAAAATAAACCAGGGAGGATGAATACATTTTTTCTAACTTCTCAGTTCTGCACACAAACTATAAAAAGTGACAGAATATTAATGACAATAAAAACCAACAAACCTCCGTCCTCTTCGTCCTCCTCTTCCTCCACATAGTCTCCATCATCTTCTTCATCCTGACAGCAAACACTCACAATGAACAACAGCGCCTATTTGTGGTCACACTGTGAAATCACAACCTGCTAATTCTGAACTAAAGTTATTACCCAGCAGTCTGACGTGCTACTCTTTATAGCTTAAAGAGCTCATGGTACCTTATCACCACTAGAGCCCTGAGCTCCCAGAATTCAGCAGGAGGAGCCAGAGCTTCAGCATCAAGCTCCTGTGGAATCATCTCACACTTTCACTCCCTCGGTCCGTTTCAGAGGAAAACCTTCCTTTACGATAAAGCTTATAGTTAGAGCTGGTCCAGGCTCGTCTTGGTCCTGATCTGATGTGTGAACATGGGCTACACAAATAAAAGTTGATTGATTGATAGTTTGAGCATATTACCTAATAGACTGTATGGCCAAAAACAACTATCGCAATATATTTAGACTTTTTCGCGATACACGTTGATATTTTTTTTAATCTCCTCTTAGTCACTGTATAACTGTTAAATTCATAAAAGTCCACAGGAAGTGGCTAAGCTAGCGGATGTTTCCATTTCCGACGGTCCCTGAATGCACCTCGTTGGAAGCGATCAGTGGACATTTAGGGTTAAAACCAGATGATGATGAACTCGAGTGGAGTATGAACGTGGCTGCCTGTGATCATTCAGCAGCTGCAGCAGAGAACATGAACCAACTGTCAGTAACTGTCTCTGAACTCTAGTCAACTTGGGACTCGGAGTCGTTTTCTGGCTGGGAGCAGTCGGCTGTGAGAGGGAGGAGACAAGCTGACGGCTTAAAACAGTCACATGACTTTATAGTGGATGCTCGAGATAGTGTATATTCCATATATCGCCAACCACTACATCCCACTTCAAGTATTGATTGGCCACACCCACCTGGATTCCCTCCTTCATCAGGTAAGAGAGTCCGACCTCGTCTCCGTCCGACTCCTCGTCATCCTCGTCCTCGTCCCTGGTTGGTCCGGCTTCATCGTCTTCGTCTAGAATAAAGTTTGAGCTCAACATCTGATGTGATGACCACACCTCACTTCTGTGTTTCTATGGAAACGCAGACTAACAAACCGTATCCCAGTCTTCTGCTCTCACCGTTGTCGCCCTCAGAGTCCGGAGCCTCGTTGTCGTCCTGGTCGAACCCGTCCAGGAAGGTGAGCTGAGGCAGCAGCTGGAACACGGCCTCCCTGTAGTCCTCCAGCGTGGTCACTTCACAGCTGTACAGGTCCAGACTCTTCAGGTTCTTCAGACTCTGCTGCAAAGACACAGAGGGACACATGAGTCTCTATTCAACTTTTAAAACAAAGGCCCTGTGAGACCACTTGGCTCTGACCATACACGGTTAATAGAACTCAGACTAGTAGAGCCTTGTGTGTTACACTGTCCCTTTAATGTGTGCGTTCGTGACCCTGAGGCAGCGCCAAACATTTAAAGTAGCGGGAAACATGAATTGATTGTTCTTATTAAACGTCACTTTGGATGAGAAACAATAAGTAATGTAAAGTTCGGTTTCTGTATTGAAGCAAACACTGGTAGCTCTGATGGACACGCCCCTTGTCTCAGGACCTGGTTTGATTGACAGGTGTCCGTCAGACTCACCAGAGGCTCAACACCGCTCAGCTCTTTGATCTTGTTTCCACTTAGGTTCAGGTACGTCAGATTAGGACACTTCTCCACCAACTTGTCCAAACCTCCGGAGATGGTGTTGTCGCTCACCTCAAGCTGAAACACACACACACACAGTTAGAGGCCGTCAGCGACATCACAACATGGCCGCCGCTGCACTCCATCACTCACCTTGTGTAGTTTGGGGAGTGATGGCAGTTTGGAGAGCGAGGTGAGGCCGACGTTCACCATGCTGAGGATCTCCAGCGCTGTGTAGTCGTCCGTCAGACCCTCCACCTCCCCGTCGCTGGAGCGGCAGTTGTCCAGCACCAGCTCCTCCACCTGAACCAGACAACACAGTGACATCAGCAGTGTGATCTGTTTACTAACCCGCTGAACTCTGACCCCTTTACATCAGTTTATATCAGTCGTTTACATCTAGGCCTGCAACGATGACAAAAATACATCACGTGTTGTTCGTGATGAGCAGCCGAACTAAACGTTGTTTTACCGAAATGCTGATGGAAGTAGCTGAGGAGTGAGCCATCTCGCTTCCTCCCTATCTCTGAAAGTCAGGCATGTGCAATAGCGACAAAACATGGACCAATGGCGGCGGCCGCTGCAACAGCATCGCGAACCAGGAAGTCACAAGTATGGGAGAACTTCACCGTTACCATAACCCGGAAAAAAACTACCTGCAATATGTGTAGGTCGGAGCTGCTCTCCATGGATCAGGACATAAGGATGTGAGGAGAAGGTTTCACATCCAGATAAGATGCATTTATTTGTCCCAAACACAGGCACACTCATGCAGGAAGGGAAATTTAACCTCTGCTTTGACCCATCCAGAGCAGTGAGCGACCATGTACAGCGCCCGGGAAGCAGATGTTGGGGGAGTAAGGTGCCTTGCTCAGGGGCACTGGACAGGGTCTAAACAGACTCTTGGATTTTTGGGCAGATCAATCCAGGTTCGTCCTTTGTTTTTACTCCGTGGAGTCGAACCAGAGACCTTCTCTGACCCATGGTCCACCGTAGACTCAACGACGCAGAGTCGCCTCAGTGAGATAGCCTGTTAGCTAGCTTGCTACATAAAACATATTTACCGGTGTGCAGGATTTTAGAATCCATTGCAAAAATATGCTTGAAACTTTTTTTTAACAAGTTTAAAAGCGTAATGTTATCCTACTGCCCGTCAAACGTCTTTTAAATCACAATTATTTAGTCCGAAGAGACTGTAGTTATGTTTGTTGATGTTTTTACTGCTGATACTTTCCGTGTCCTTTTGCTAACAGGAAAAATGGATACTTGATTTTGTATTTGTTTTTAGTATCAGCACTTGGCCTGTACTTGGTTCACAGGAATGAGGGAAACTTGAATTTAAATTAAAAAAATGTACATTAGCACTTTGCGTGACCTTGATTTGAAATATACACCAACTTGATATTCTTTGTTTTTGTATCAATAGAACCCTAACATGCAGCCAAGTTTATTAGAAGACATTTTTGAATGAAGCATTGATCTTTCTTGTGTCATCACGTGCATCAAACAACCTCAAGCTATATTTAAAAGCTGTTGGCTAAATAAGAGCAATTGAGAATTCATAATCCGATAAATCAATTTATAGTTTCAATAATCGATTAATCGATTATCAGAATAGTTGTTAGTTGCAGCCCTGAACGGAGAAACACGTAAACACATGACGTCATGTGACGTGGGTCATATAACCGGAGGGAACCGTCGGGCCGGTGACGCGGCCTCAGCTCGGTACCGGCTGTCGATGACCGGGGTTCACCGGAGGAACCACGTGGTCTTAGTCTGAAACATGGAGGTTCCAGACTCTGCTTCCAACGGCAGGAGATCTAAACGGGGCCGGAAACAAAGAGCCAGCATCGGCGGAGTTCCCCCCGCTGCCCCGCCGCCTCGGACCGGACCCCCGCTGCGGTCCGACGGGATCCGACCGGGACAGAGGAGCAGGGACCGCGGGAGTTTCGTCCATGTTGAAGAAGCCGTTTCTGGGTCAAATGTCGGACTCGTCGCTGCTGAGTCCGGATGAACCACTCACCTCCGCCGGGCTCCGGCTCCTCAGCTCCACGCTGACCCGCTTCTTCATGTCCATGCTGCGGTCCGACAGAGCGCGTGAGGCCGCTGCACTGATCTGAGGCTCCGGCGTCAGGCGGCAACTACGCCTCCATGTTCCACAGCAGGCCACGCCCCTCACTCTGAGCGCCCATTGGGTGGAAGCGGAGTCACTCAGGAGACCACTCCCCCGCCTGCTGGTTATACAGATATCCTGTCTGTGATTGGCCGGGAGAGCAGCGGCTGTGACCAATCAAGAGACGAAGATGACACGTTTAAACCTCACACACGCCCACTCTTTGTCATTGTTGGCGCCAGTTATGATGCATTCAGGGTCCCTCGGCCTTTTCCAGACTGAAGATTATAAATGCATAAAGGTATGTTTGCTGTTTGTATTCTCTTTAACCCAATGAATTTATGTATCTGAATAACAGTTCTTATAATAGAGTAATGATAACACTTTTTTTCTATTGACATGACATGTCAAATGACTCGTCCTCTGATACACAGGAATTTACATTTTCAGATTCAATGAAAAGTCATTCAACATATAAATCAATTAATAAATACAATCCTTGAACAAAGAAACAGATTTTTTTATAAGCATTTATTTTGAAGAAACAGCAGATGTTGGGGAGGTCTACACACTTTCTGTATAAAAGCCTTTAAACTGTTTAGAGTCAAAGCATAAAAACAGGATGTGATGTCATGAGGAGCAGAATAAGAGAAGAATAAATACCAATGATCACCATCTTTCTATAAAACCGACTGAATGATAAAGTAGAAACTTTCAGAATAAGATAAAAGTAAATAAAACCGACGGAGTAGAACATTTATATAATCAAATCTGAAAACTGAGCAGAGACAAAGATCAGTATCACGTCGATCACACTGAGACGATCACGTGAGCTTTTCTTATGCCGTGGAGTTTTGCTTTGAAAATACCTGATGTATGAATCAGTGACCTCCTGAAACATCAAGAGACCTGGACCCTGAACTACGATGAAGGATTTGTGGTAATTAGGTAACATTAGGTTTAATTCTGAGTCTTCAGTCCTATGAAGCTAGTTGAATGGTTATCAGGGTAAATCACCATGGTAACTTCTGCTGAACAGCTAACCTGCGGCAGGTTAAGTTGGAGATACGAAATCAAACAGTAAGAAGCTCTGCCAACTCACCAAGGGGTCACTTAACATATTTTTCAAATGTCACCAGGGGGTCTGTAACTTAAGGCCGATCTATGCTACTCCGAGTCCGTTACGCGCAGGGGGATCCGACGGACTCTTTTTCATTTATGGTCCTCCAAGGCTGTGTGTGCTGAAAACAATTCACCGCCAGAACAGTAGGTGGCGCAACGGAAGACGAGCTTAGAGAAGCCTACCTCATGAGGTATTCAGAAGAAGTCCACGATTGATTATTTACCTCCTCCCGGCTCCTCACACACAGCGAACGATGGCGAGCAGCTGCCGAGCTGTTCACACAGGAAGCGCATTTCTCCTTCCTGGTTCAGGGGTAAATGATGCTGGTCTTCACAGGTGACTGACCTACGCAAGCTTATAGGAGCCAGCCTCCAACAGAGCTTGTGTACTTGTGTGTGGTTGTTTGTTTAGACACAACGGACAAATGTGGAATAAGTACATAATTAAAGATGGGAAATTTCATTGTGTGGAGGCGAACATTTGGGAAATTGAAACTCCAGGAGAACAGCGTAGAAATCTAAAGTATGGAAAGCATATTTAATCGTCTATATAATATATCACTTATATCGTTTAATAATGATTTTAATTGTGCTTACTGGCCCGATTCGCTAGGCGAGCAGAAAAAATAGAACGTACCGCGAAACCATCGCTGCAGATCATGAGCCGGCCGCGATGCTTCCCGGCACTGCCAGTGGGAGCCGCCAAATTGGTTAACATGGGCGCAGAAAGGAGGCGGAAAGCTTTTTGCGACGTTTCCTCCTCCGGTGTGTCCCCGGGGTTAGAGGACGATGGTGTGATGTTACTGCATTGGTTCACATTGCATGTATCACGTCAGGATCAATCAGCCTCTTGTGCCTTCCTCTCTGCATTTTGCGCCCAAGGCAACCGCCTATGTCGCCTGTACCAGGAGCCCCCCTGCACCAGTGTGTAGGAGCATGAGGTGGGCAGGGCTCAGAGAAACATCACACAAGCACCCACACTCTCAGACACACACACACCTGTTGCGGGGTGTCAGAGTGAATGCTCTTGTGGCGGCAACATATGCAGCACCTGGTCGAGAAGCTGTAGCGCCCGGTGCAGATGAACCTCCAGCCAGCAGGGGGTGTCTTTGATGCTCTGTCGTGGATAGTCACAGCCCCAACCTTTAACGAAGCTCAGACGAATGATACACAACCTACGCAGGTCGTCCACACCCAGACCTGCCAGTGAGCACACACCTGGAGGAGGACGGGAGGTTCAATGACACACAGTCACAACACACAACCCCTATATAAAACAGCTTTTATTTTGAAATGTTTAGCATAACATTAGATCCCTGGTCCCTGAATTTCGCAGGATTTGCGATTATCAGGTTAACTCCCAATTTAATAAGTTGTTTTCAGTCCTACGAAGCTCTTTCACTTGTTATCAGGGTGAATCACCATGGTAACTTAAACTGAAAAGCTTACCTCCCCCCCTTCTTCTGGGACTTGAACCCTCACCACAGAGACTCTGCACTGTTGTGTGCAGAGTCTCTGAAAAGGGAAGGATAAGGGAAGTTTAAATAAACGTCTGGTTGGTGAAGTGGATCTCAGCCCCTAACCCCCCCAGTACATCTCAATCTGTCCAGACTCGTCCTGTTACCAAAACACCAGATGCACCTAGTCAGTTTGTGTCCTCAGAGACAGTGTGTGTCCCCAGAGACAGAGTGTGTCCTCAGAGACAGAGTGTGTCCTCAGAGACAGTGTGTGTCCCCAGAGACAGAGTGTGTCCTCAGAGACAGAATGTGTCCCCAGAGACAGAGTGTGTCCTCAGAGACAGAGTGTGTCCTCAGAGACAGAGTGTGTCCTCAGAGACAGAATGTGTCCCCAGAGACAGAGTGTGTCCTCAGAGACAGAATGTGTCCCCAGAGACAGAGTGTGTCCTCAGAGTCAGTGTGTGAAAGATATCCTGAATATCTTCCAGGATGTCAAGTGTAAACATGTGTTTACACATTTACACATCTATTGCACTTGTGTCCGTCCTGGGAGACGGATCCTCCCATGTGTCTCTCTGAGGTTTCTACCTTCTTCACCTGTTAAAAGTTGTTTTTTTGTAGTTTTTCCTGATTCTTGTTGAGGGTGAAGGACTGACAATGTCACACCATGTTAAAGCCCTATGAGACAAATTGTGTTTTGTGAATATGGGCTATACAAACTTGCTTCGTAGTCCTGAGTTGTCCCTGTGTGGACATCAGACACATCACATAAGCACCGGAGAGAAAGACAGACGGGTGATACTTACCTATAGCAGGGGCGACTCCTCCTACACTGTTCGGGCCAGGAATCGAACCAACAACCGAAGTGGCCTGAGCTGCTGCTGCCTGCCGCTGCATCTGTCTGTGGCACTGCTGCAAGTCGAACACCTGTACAGTTGGACAGATGGGTGAGAGACAGCCAGGTGAGAGACAGACAGGTGAGAGACAGACAGGTGAGAGACGGACAGGTACACTAAAGTGTCAACTGCATATTGACACATTCACCTTAATACAAGCTCCCGGGTAGATCTTACGAACTCCATCTCCTGGTGCTCGGCCGGCCTCAAGATCCAGGTAGTAACTCTGAATGAACACAGAGTGGTCGCTAAGGCAACGCATCCAAACATCTCCCTCCCCCCGACACTCCAACTGAACTCCTCGACCGATGTGAAGCCTGTGAGAAGAAGGTGCAGAGTAAGAATGAGGCAGAGAGACGGCTGTGGTAGTACCACGCCTCACAGGCAGGCTGACCTCACCTCGCACGCTGGCTGGTGGCAGTGCGATGGACGTTGCTCAGCTGTCCCAGACAGAAACGATCTCCTCCTGAAGGATCCACGTATCCGTCCACTGTCACCAGGGGACACCTGGACTGGACCTTAAACATCTCCCCAACCTGGATGTCCAACTCAAAGTAGGAGATTGAACACCAGAACTCTGGACCTAAGATACGGCAGGGACAGACATGGTTGTCAGAAGAGAGGACTTGTGTTTTAAAGGTGAGGACACTGTGGGGTAGATTTCTACCTGGGTGGTTGGACACAGGTTGTGGATAGGGAGTGGTGCTGTGATGCTGAGACCCTGCAGGACCACACATTCACACTCAGTACGAAGTTCCACAGAACCACACTAACATTTCACATGGTCACATGATCTCATACAGAAGTGAGTATTGGGGGGGTTATGAGGATGATGTAATCGAGGCTGCTGGTGGCTCCGCCCACTCTGTAGAGGTCCAACATCCCTGTAGCGGGCGAGGTCATTCTCTGTCCAGGTGGCTGCAGAAACATAAGACAAACAACATCATTTCTGCTACAAATCATTTACCCCACCACCACAGTACCAGTTTTAGAGGGGCTGCTGTACTCTTGGCTCTGCTGGTGTAGTGTGGTTGCGGTTGACGGGTCAGGAGGCTGTGGGGTGATGGGAAGATTACATTTTGGTGGCGAGGCCTGACCCCCATGGCTCTGAAGGCGACCTGGGCCCTCACCACCCACATCCACATCCCCGACCCCCCCCACAAACGCCTCTTCTACCACACACGGAGCTGCGGCCTGCAGGAGAAGGACAGCGTCAGAACCAACCCTCCAGAACCACTCAGCTGGATGAAGGCTGACGTGCTGTTGTGTTGTTGTGTTCAGTTCCATCAGCATGTGTGTGTCCTGGGAGAGGATCCTCACATGGGACTGAGCTTCATCACTGATCACTAAGTTTCTGTTTGACTCTTGTCGAGTTAAGAATAGAGGATCCTTGTTAACATCTATGAGACAAACTGGGAATGAATGACAAATAACATGTGATTGATTTGATAGATTGATTGAGAACCATTAAATTACATCCAGAACCACTCCGATGACTTAGAACAATCAAAGGGCAACTTTGAGATAGATATAAAAAGTGTGTTGACAGTGACCTGGAGGAGACAGAGGCATGCTGGGAAACATGTTGACAGGGCGGGAATGGTTGTAGGGGTCAGGGTGGGGGGGCAGGTCGATCCTTAGACATTCCTGAATGAACTCCTCCTTTATGAGAGTCTGAGGACCTGAAGGAAGACAGCATGTGATGTTAGTGATGTGTTACATGAAGCTAAGCAGCATATAGGTCAGTGAAGCTAAGCTGTGTTACATGACGCTGCGTCACCTGTCTTTTAAGCTAAGTTAAAAAATACAAATAAAAATGAAAAAATACAAATACGAATAAATTAATGAAACAAAATGGAACATAGCCACCACCTGCCGCCAAGTGGAAAAACAGCATTCAGTATAAATACCCTGTGCATGATGTGAGACAGGTGAGTACCTGCAGTGGTGCACCCTCTCGTAGTGATACGGGTTCACACACACGCAGGTGAGAGACAGACAGGTGAGAGACAGACAGGTGAGAGACAGAGAGGAGAGAGACAGACAGGAGAGTGACAGAGAGGAGAGAGACAGACAGGTGAGAGACAGAGAGGAGAGAGACAGACAGGAGAGTGACAGACAGACAGGAGAGAGACAGAGAGGAGAGTGAGAGACAGACAGGTGAGAGACAGACAGGTGAGAGACAGACAGGAGAGTGACAGACAGACAGGTGAGAGACAGACAGACAGGAGAGAGACAGACAGGAGAGTGACAGAGAGGAGAGAGACAGACAGGTGAGTGTCTACCTGCAGTGGCGGGGGGGGGGCACCCTCTCGTAGTGATACGGGTTCACACACACGCTGTCGTGCTTCAGGTCGAACGCAAACTGACAGAACTTCACGTGTTTGAGTTCGTTCTTATGGAGGTCAGGCCAACGCCACAGACGGGTGTAGATCACATGAGGGAAACCCTTTCTACCTGCTACCTGTGAGAGACAGACAGGAGAGAGACAGACAGGTGAGCTACAGAGAGGTGAGTGACAGAGAGGAGAGAGACAGACAGGTGAGAGACAGACAGGTGAGAGACAGACAGGAGAGAGACAGACAGGAGAGAGACAGACAGGAGAGAGACAGACAGGTGAGAGACAGACAGGAGAGAGACAGACAGGAGAGAGACAGACAGGAGAGAGACAGACAGGAGAGAGACAGACAGGAGAGAGACAGACAGGAGAGAGACAGACAGGAGAGAGACAGACAGGTGAGAGACAGACAGGAGAGAGACAGACAGGAAAGAGACAGACAGGAGAGAGACAGACAGGAGAGAGACAGACAGGTGAGAGACAGACAGGAGAGAGACAGAGAGGAGAGAGACAGACAGGAGAGAGACAGACAGGTGAGAGACAGACAGGTGAGAGACAGACAGGAGAGAGACAGACAGGAGAGAGACAGACAGGTGAGAGACAGACAGGAGAGAGACAGACAGGAGAGAGACAGACAGGAGAGAGACAGACAGGAGAGAGACAGACAGGAGAGAGACAGACAGGTGAGAGACAGACAGGTGAGAGACAGACAGGAGAGAGACAGACAGGAGAGAGACAGACAGGAGAGAGACAGACAGGTGAGAGACAGACAAGACATATACAAGTCGTTTTCAGACATGAGCTCCAGGACAAATCCAGAGTTTGTGTTTCTCAGCTGAACAACTCAGCATCAGATCCTCCTCATGATTCAGGTGAGAGGTGGAGCAGCCGGGGGGGGCAGACACACACAGGAAGTGACCTGTTCGCTCTGCTGCAGAGGTCACGTGATCATGTTTACATCACCTGAGGTTTGTCCCCCCCCACACTCAGTGAATCAGTGGAGGATTCTCTGCTGTTCACACTCCTCCTGGATTTACACTTGTACAGGAGGGGAAGGAGAAACTGAGTCTCACTCTTTGTGTTCACACTTGATCCACCAGAGAAGATCCAGAGAACTGAGGAGCTCAGGTCTGGAAGCAGCTTTAGAGAACACCTAGAGAACCTCGAAGAGAACCTTCAGCAGGTTCCACATCCAAACAAAAAGAGTAGATGATGTAACAGTGTCAGACTGAAGACTCTAAGACTCTGAGTGTGTGTGCGTGTTTCTCTCCACTAGTAGTTTGTTTTGTCTGAAACACAGGAAAGGGGCGGGGTTAAAAGTTCAGTCAGACAGTGAATGTGTGTGTCTTTGTGTGCGTACATATCTTTTTGTACACTTTAAAAAATCTATCTTCGACTGAACATTTTAAATTTGTTGTGAGTGTAGAGCATAAATCTGAACCAAGAAGCAACACCAGCATGTTGTGAAGAACCGGTGGAACCTCTGCAGTCTGAAGAACCTCATAGAGAACACATGAGTCTGTGTTTCCTCTATCACCTGTGTGCCGGAGTCTGATCAAATCACTCAAACTATTCATCATTTATCAAATCAATCATTTTTTTTCTAAATTAATATACGTACGTATTTGTTGCTCTTTCTCTGAACGTGTTGAGGTCATGTGTCGCTGAACTGCATTGTGGGTCCTTCTCTCTGCTTGCTGTAGAAGTTAAAGGGATCTACTCACTATGACGGGATGAAGTGTTTAGAACAACCTCTGAGTCACTGCAGCAGCAACTGATTTATTTCTGTTGTTTGATAACTTCTGAAGAATCAGTAAATCAATGGATGGATTATAATGGTGAGTAGATAACAAGTGGATTTTCATTTATGTGGTGCAGTTTGTGTGATCTGTCCTCAGGTCAGTTGCTACCTGCAGGCGTCCGTCCAGCGTCCTCTGGATGGTCACACACCTGCTGGGGTGCACCCCGCTGCTGGTTACCGCGGTAACGAGCGAGTCCAACTCGTCTTTTTTCTCCTTCAGCTTCTTCACCAAGCTCTCGATCGCCCGCTGAGCGAAGCCCTCGTTCTCTCCGCCCTGCCGGTGACACATGAGGCTGT
The DNA here is from genome assembly GCA_038501795.1 of Pseudopleuronectes americanus. Lineage (NCBI taxonomy): Eukaryota > Metazoa > Chordata > Actinopteri > Pleuronectiformes > Pleuronectidae > Pseudopleuronectes > Pseudopleuronectes americanus. The sequence goes on from CM076722.1 coordinate 293,016, forward strand.
GAACGATACTGGGGGAGGGGTCACTGCTGGGGGCGGAGTCAAGCACCGACATGGTCACCTGGAGAAAAGACCGTCAGTGACTGTATGAAGATGATCAGCGATCAAAGACAGCTACAGACACACAGTTACAGACAGTTACTGACAGACAGCTACAGACACACAGTTACAGACAGTTACTGACAGACAGACAGACAGACAGACAGACAGACAGTTACTGACAGACAGACAGACAGACAGACAGACAGACAGACACACAGTTACAGACAGACAGACAGACAGTTACAGACAGACAGACAGACAGTTACTAACAGACACACAGTTACAGACAGACAGTTACAGACAGACAGACAGTTACTGACAGACAGACAGACAGACAAACAGACAGTTACTGACAGACAGACAGTTACAGACAGACACACAGTACTGACAGACAGTTACTGACAGACAGACAGTTACAGACAGACAGTTACTGACAGACAGACAGTTACAGACAGACAAGACAGTTACAGACAGACAGACAGACAGTTACTGACAGACAGTTACAGACAGACACACAGTTACAGACAGACACACAGTTACAGACACACAGTTACAGACAGACAGACAGACAAACAGACAGTTACTGACAGACAGACAGACAGACACACAGTTACAGACAGACAGACAGTTACAGACAGACAGACAGACAGACAGTTACAGACAGACAGACAGTTACAGACAGACACACAGTTACTGACAGACAGTTACAGACAGACAGACAGACAGTACTGACAGACAGACAGTACAGACAGACAGACAGACAGTACTGACAGACAGTTACTGACAGACAGACAGACAGTACAGACAGCTACAGACAGACAGACATACAGACATACAGACATACAGACATACAGACATACAGACAGACAGTTACAGACAGACAGCTACAGACAGACAGTTACAGACACACAGTACAGATAGTTAAAGACACACAGACAGCTACAGACAGACAGTACAGATAGTACAGACAGATAGTACAGACAGACAGACAGCTACAGACAGACAGACAGACAGCTACAGACAGACAGACAGACAGACAGCACAGACAGACAGACAGACAGCTACAGACAGACAGACAGCTACAGACAGACAGACAGACAGACAGTTACAGACAGACAGACAGACAGCTACAGACAGACAGACAGCTACAGACAGACAGACAGACAGTACAGACAGACAGACAGTTACAGACAGACAGACAGTACAGACAGACAGTACTGACAGACAGACAGTTACAGACAGACAGTTACTGACAGACAGACAGTACAGACAGACACACAGTTACAGACAGACACACAGTTACAGACACACAGTTACAGACAGACAGACAGACAAACAGACATTTACTGACAGACAGACAGACAGACACACAGTTACAGACAGACACACAGTACAGACAGACACACAGTTACTGACAGACAGTTACAGACAGACAGACAGACAGTTACTGACAGACACACAGTTACAGACAGTTACAGACAGACAGACAGACAGTTACTGACAGACAGTTACTGACAGACAGACAGACAGTTACTGACAGCTACAGACAGACAGACATACAGACATACAGACAGACAGTTACAGACAGACAGCTACAGACAGACAGTTACAGACACACAGTTACAGATAGTTAAAGACACACAGACAGCTACAGACAGACAGTTACAGATAGTTACAGACAGATAGTTACAGATAGTTACAGACAGACAGACAGCTACAGACAGACAGACAGACAGCTACAGACAGACAGACAGCTACAGACAGACAGACAGACAGACAGACAGCTACAGACAGACAGACAGCTACAGACAGACAGACAGTTACAGACAGACAGACAGCTACAGACAGACAGACAGCTACAGACAGACAGACAGACAGTACAGACAGACAGACAGTACAGACAGACAGACATTACAGACAGACAGACAGACAGACAGACAGACAGACAGCTACAGACAGACAGACAGCACAGACAGACAGACAGACAGACAGACAGACAGTACAGACAGACAGCTACAGACAGACAGACAGACAGTTACAGACAGACAGACAGTTACAGACAGACAGACAGCTACAGACAGACAGACAGACAGACAGACAGACAGACAGACAGACAGACAGACAGACAGACATGCTGCATCAACAGTTGTCTAGGATCAAATCTCAGTGTTGATGAATCTTCAGCTTCACTCACCAGGACGCAGCTCTCTCTGCTCGGCTGTGATCCACTGCCTGTGTTGGTGAGTGTGTGTTTCTGTCTGTGTGTGTGTGTGTGTGTGTGTGTGTGTCTGTGCGGGTCTCTGTGTGTCCGTCTGCTCAGAGTCAGACTGTCTGTGTGTGGGGCTGTTTTCATGACCATGCAGACAGGCAGACATAACAGGAAGTCATCTGATGTCCGTCCTTGGAAAATAAGAGCTGCTGACATCCAGTGTGTTGTCTCCCTGTTATTAACACTAATGACAACAACACAACAGTAACATGGGTCCTCTGCAGCTGCAGCAGATGATTCCACAGAAACACACGAGCGACATCCGGCTGACAAACTCACTAGAGATTACACCGAAGCAAAGACAAGGGATTTATAGAGATATATTAATATTCATCAAATTAAAAGTTTAGAAAGATGTGTCGGTGCAACTTTATGAAAAATTCACTTCCTGTCTTTAGTTACAATCATCATAATCTGCATAAAACAATTTTAACTAGTATTAACAAGTGTAAAATATAATCTTGTACTACCACTTTGAGCTTTTATTTTGAAGGCTACAACCAGAAAAGCTTTCCCCTCTATTAGTTTTGACCCGTTTGTGTGTCTGACTCTAACCCTAACCCTGCTTTAGTGTGAAACTCTCCTGTGCTTCTACATGTGTGTCGTTACCCCTGGTAACCCAGGACCTTGAGCACCATCTGGTGGTGATGAGAGGGCGATGCAGTCAGATCATCAGCGGTCTTTTAATACAAGTGCATTTAATGATGTCATTGTGTGATTTTATAAAGTAATTTAAAATGGATAAATAAATAAAAAACTAATTTATTTCAGGTCTGTTTTGATATATTTCAAGGATGATTTGATACAAGTTAAATATATAAACACTTGATTTGATTCCTGCACCATTGAATACACACTAAACAAGTACGTTTATAATGTATATCAATTCAACTATGAAACATAAATATAAGGATACCATCACAATTCTACTAAACACAAAAGTTAAATTTTCACACTTTAAGTAGCTGTATGATTACTAAAGTGACTGTATAATATGGAGTATTTGCAGTACATATACTTTACACTGTTGTACAATGACTTTTACTTTAGTTACACAAGCACAACATGTGTATGTCTTAGTCATATATAATAGACCTATGTGTTTACATTCCTGTGCTTATTAAAACTATTAAATATCAGTAGAGTTCACTCCGCCACTAACTTGATTCGAGTGTGAAGCTGAAGAAACCTGTGTCAGGTGAGAACAAAGAAAACCTCGCTGGGTTTACAATTACACAAGCTAACTAAGACAAGCTAATAACAACAAGCTAACTACCACATGCTAATTAAAAACAAGCTAATTACAAGAAGCTCAGTACAATAAACTACAGGTGATCATATTGTCTGACCGTGTTGGCAGCAGGTCGTGGATCACGATGATGGATCCTGATCGTGGTGGCCTGCTGAACGTGGAGGATGATTACAACAAGACCTCTTGATATACAATATGTCGCCTCAGATACTTTACCATTACTGACAATAACATGGCGCCAAACTTCCTTAAAAAAACTTAAATATTTGAATTGGGATTTGTCAGCTGATTAAAATGACTAGAATTAATTATAGTTTAACGTTGATGAATTATTTGGATGTTGTGTGCGATTCGGTTTAGATTTAAACCATCAGACAGCTTTAAGTTCCTCATTAAAAGACATTTAATAGGTTTTTGCTGCCAGCATGAAACTTCCTTTATTAAAACCATGACTTCTGTCACATGTGCTCTTAATAAAAACAGATGTTTGTGTTTGTGTGAGTTTCTGATCCAGATATTTTAATGAAGACAAGTTCATTGACCTGCAGGTGACTGAACGATCAATAATTATTATAATTAACGAATTAATCACTGAAATGATGGATTCAAACCCGGAGCTGAAAGGTACTCCAGCTGTTTCCCTGATGACCGGGGAGACACACACACTTATTACAATATATGAAAACAGTATGTTGTTGAGAAATAAATCACAGAATGAAGGTAAAGCCGTGTTGATGGAATGATCTAAGTAGTATTATATACTCACATAAATGCCAGTACTATACAGTATGAAACCGAGCATCTTCCACCCCTGCAAATATTTCTAAATATAAATCCTTTTTACAACTAATTGAAAGAATTCGTCTCCATCATTTACGGTAAAACAGGAACAGGAAATGACGTAGCTCACAGGCGGAAGAAGAGAAGAAGTTAAGGTTGAAATGAGTGAAAGCGGCGCTCAGGTTTGAATACGTTACTTTATATTACATTTAACTAAGTAATCAGAGTATTTGTGTTTAAGTTCACCGCCCAGTTCTATTTAATGGGCTGTCACGTGTTTTCTGGTTCACGATCAAAGTCTGAAATACTTTTCAAAGTAAAAGTTGGGGAAGAAACCGCAGCTTTCATGTATTGATAAAGAATCACCAGCAGGTGGAGAACTGTTAGGAACAGTTCTAAAGTACCAGTAAGAACAGTTCTAGAGAACCAGTAGGAACAGTTCTAGAGTAAGAGAAGTAGTAAATCGATTTTCAGGGACCGTCTGGTTTAAAGGACCTTCTGTTGTGGACTGCCCTGTGTTTAATACAGGGGTGGCCCAGTCTATGACCTGGGGAAGACAACAGTGTTTAATACAGGAGGTGGCACAGTCTATGACCTGGGGAAGACAAAGTGTTTAATACAGGAGGTGGCCCAGTCTATGACCTGGGGAAGACAAAGTGTTTAACACAGACCTATGACCTGGGGAAGACAAAGTGTTTAACACAGGGGTGGCCCAGTCTATGACCTGGGGAAGACAAAGTGTTTAACACAGGGGTGGCCCAGTCTATGACCTGGGGAAGACAAAGTGTTTAACACAGGGGTGGCCCAGTCTATGACCTGGGGAAGACAAAGTGTTTAACACAGGGGTGGCCCAGTCTATGACCTGGTGCAGTGTATCAACAACAGAGTGATGAGCTGTGTCTCTGCAGCTGTTTGCACGTCTGGAGGCTCGTCGCTGTCTGAAGGAGATCGAACCTCGTCTGTTTCCTGAAGATGGCCGACCCGACCATGGTGACTGACCACGTGCACGCAGTTCATAGATCCTGTCACCACATGTCATGTGATCTTAATGATTTCATTCTGTGATACACTTGACTCGTACATATGTTCCTCCTCTTCAGAGTCATAACTAAACATGAACACACCCAAGAGACACATGTTTATAGGTGACATCATATCCTGAGGATGACATCATCATGTCAACTCAGTTGTATTAGTTTTATTTTGATCATGTCATTTGTCTCTGTTTTCAGGTGAGGTGGTGGAGCTGTATGGAACAGAGGGAACAGGTGAGTTCACTGAACAGGTGACGGCTGTGACTGCACTGCCTGTGGGTTTTACTACACACTGTGTGTGTGTGTGCGTGTGCGTGTGCGTGTGTGTGTCAGGTAAGACGGAGCTGCTGTACCACCTGCTGTGTCGCTGTGTGTTGCCGAAGGCTGCTGGTGGACTGGAGGTGGACGTTGTGTTTGTGGACACCAACTACAGTCTGGACATGTTAAGACTGGTCAGCATCATCGACAGCAGACTGAACCCAGGTACGTACACACACACACAGACACACACACACACATTCAAGCTCTAAGCTTTGTTGTCTCTCTCTCCATGTGTGTCCAGCTCTCTCTACCCGCTCGCCCTTAGCTGGGTCAGATGAGGAGGCGTTGCGTTTGTGTCTGTCTCGCCTCCTGGTCGTCCACTGCTCCTCCTCCTCCCAGCTCCTCCTCACCCTCCACTTCCTGGAGAACTCCTTCTCATCGCGGCCTGGTCTGGCACTCCTCCTTATTGACAGCATTTCTGCTTTCTATTGGCTGGATCGCTGCGAGGGCGGGGCCAGCTTTGCCAAGCAGGAGGACAAGCTCAGCAAATGTTCCGAGCTGCTGGGCCGACTGCTCAGGTGGATATCCATCAATGAAGGTTCTTGGTCCATTAGAAGGTTGTAGTGGTTCAATAGGTGGATTCGTTATTTTGGAGTTTGTAATGGTTCATAAGGAGGTTCTTGTGACCCATTAGGAGGTTTTAGTAACTCTTTAGTTTGATGGAGTGGTGAATAAGGAGGTTCCAGCTTTGATTAGAATAAACACTTTGTAGCAGAACTGAATGAACTCAATGAACTGATGGATTATTGTCAGTAATGGTCGAGTATCTGAGGAGAAATATTATATATCAAGCACTGCTTGTTGTGATTATAGTCTATGGTCAGCCGCCATTATCAGATGAAAACATGATGTAGGATCCACCATTATCATCACGATCTCTGGTACGCCATCCACAGATCATAATCCACGATGTGGCCGCAGCTTACTACTGTCTGTGGTTCTGGTGGTCATTAATGAGGTTCTAGTCGTTAGGTTCTACAGGTAACTGAAGACATGTTATAGTTTATTAAGGAGGTATTATTATTTTATGGTTCAAACAGTTCAGCAGGTGAAAAAACCATTAAGGAAGTTCTAAGGTGTTTCTGGTCATTGTTCATGTAATTGTTTGGCTTTTTGTCGCCACTGAAAGGCTTCTGATGTCTAATAAGAAGTCCGAGAGATCCTCTAGGATGCGTTTGGCTCCTGTGGTTATTGTGAGGGCTCTAGTCGACAATGAGGGATATAGAGGTCCTACTTTTGAGGGTCTCAGGTCTGAAAGAAATTGAAGGAACTGTGAGAAAATTAAGTTTGACTAAATTCTAAATTTCAGCTGGTTGATGAAGCTGACATTTATTGGTTCTTAAAGAACCACACAGAACTGAAGAACCTGTAACCCTGTCAAAGCTTTGAGTCAGTTCCATCTGTGGTTCTTCCTCTCAGGGATTACAGAATCACTGTCTTTGCCACCTGCCACGCCCTCAGGAGGAGCAACAGGGGAACCTCCTCGGACTCCGACCGACCATACCTCTGTCGCCCCTGGCAACGACTGGTGACCCGCCGGCTGCTGTGCTCACGACAGGAGGCGCCGAAGAACGTGTCGGCCACAGCAGGAGGCAGCGAGGAGCAGGGGAGGCGACCGGTCTTCACTGTCCACTGCACCTCCTGTGGGACCAAGGCTCCAAGCAGCAGCTCCTTCTACGTGACGGACGGAGGAGTGGAGTTCACCTGAAGCTCTCCTCTCTTCAGGAGAGGAGTTCAGAAAGGCTTGTAGAGGAGCAGGAGCTGTACGGACTTCCTTCTCCGTTGAACTGATCGAACCCGTTTACTGATACTGAACCTGGGACTCAGAACAAGATAAGAGAGTAATAAAGAAAATACTTGATACTTGTTTCTGTTCTGGAAGGGTCCAGAGGTCCTTACTATGGATCTGGATGTGAATGAGGTTCTAGGAGGTTCTTGAGATTGTAATGTGGATTCCTGTGCTCATTTGGAGACTCTACTGAGGAGGATCTACAGGTCATGATCCTGATGTGGAAGACATGGATGTTCCAGTGGAGCCTCCAGGTATCTATGTGGTCATAGAAAGGATCATCCAAGGATTATCAGGAGGTTCTGAGGAGGCCCAGGTGGGTTTTATGGACCTTCAGTGTTCCACAGTGTAGTTTTGTGGTATTAATAACAATTCTGAAGACTCTGTTAATTGAATGAAGATAAAAGGATAGTTGATTACTGTATAAATAAAAAGATATGATGATATGTTGTTTATGAATAACATTTAGTTTGTATTCATTATTTAATATTATTTTACAATTTATTATTTTAATAATATTTAATCTATGTTTTTGTACGTTATATCTATTTATAATTTTATATTTAAAAAAATGTTATATATTGTAATTTTGAATTGCTTTTTAGATCATCCTTCGATGATGCTGACCAGTCGTAACATGTCCAGACCATAGGGTCCAGACCTGGTTCACAAACACAACGTCCACCTCAGCTACACACAGTGACACAGCAGGTGGTACAGCAGCTGCGTCTTACCTGACACACACAGACACACACAATAAAACAGACACCCGCACAGGAAGTGTTCTTCACCTTTTTATAAACAATGATCGTTATTTATAGAAATGACGAAATAATTAAAAAAGTATCAGTAAAATTAAAAGTATCTTAATAGTATCGAACTTAATAAGTCTGGTCCCGCCCACCTCTACTGCCGTTCGTATGATGAGAACTACACGGACCACAATTCAACGCGACAAGATTCCAGCCAATCCGGAAGGCCGCTTACCGGCCGGCCAATGATAGAGAGGCGGGAGATTTCAAACTCCGGAAGTTTTCTTCTCGTCGGTAACGCTCGAATTTAGTCTTCACGTTTATAACGAATTCAACCGAACAACGAGTTGAACCGGGAAGACGCCGAGGATCCGTCAACATGGCGGATTACACCGCTGCGGAGACCCGCTGTGAGTTCACCTGTCATCCCGTTAACTAACCTGCTGCTGCTAGTGATAACGTTAACCTACAAGCAGCTGCTAACTAACCTGCTGCTGCTAGTGATAACGTTAACCTACAGCGCTGCTAACTAACCTGTAGCTGCTAGTGATAAACGTTAACCTACCAGCGGCTGCTAACTAACCTGCTAGCTGCTAGTGATAAAGTTAACCTACAAGCAGCTGCTAACTAACCTGTGCTGCTAGTGATAAAGTTAACTACAAGCGCTGCTAACTAACCTGCTGCTAGTGATAAAGTTAACTACAAGCAGCTGCTAACTAACCTGCAGCTGCTAGTGATAACGTTAACCTACAAGCAGCTGCTAACTAACCTGTAGCTGCTAGTGATAACGTTAACCTACAAGCAGCTGCTAACTAACCTGCAGCTGCTAGTGATAAAGTTAACCTACAAGCAGCTGCTAACTAACCTGTAGCTGCTAGTGATAAAGTTAACCTACAAGCAGCTGCTAACTAACCTGTAGCTGCTAGTGATAAAGTTAACCTACAAGCAGCTGCTAACTAACCTGTAGCTGCTAGTGATAAAGTTAACCTACAAGCAGCTGCTAACTAACCTGTAGCTGCTAGTGATAAAGTTAACCTACCAGCGGCTGCTAACTAACCTGTAGCTGCTAGTGATAAAGTTAACCTACAAGCAGCTGCTAACTAACCTGTAGCTGCTAGTGATAAAGTTAACCTACCAGCAGCTGCTAACTAACCTGTAGCTGCTAGTGATAAAGTTAACCTACCAGCGGCTGCTAACTAACCTGTAGCTGCTAGTGATAAAGTTAACCTACAAGCAGCTGCTAACTAACCTGTAGCTGCTAGTGATAAAGTTAACCTACAAGCAGCTGCTAACTAACCTGTAGCTGCTAGTGATAACGTTAACCTACCAGCAGCTGCTAACTAACCTGTAGCTGCTAGTGATAAAGTTAACCTACCAGCGGCTGCTAACTAACCTGTAGCTGCTAGTGATAAAGTTAACCTACCAGCGGCTGCTAACTAACCTGTAGCTGCTAGTGATAAAGTTAACCTACCAGCGGCTGCTAACTAACCTGTAGCTGCTAGTGATAAAGTTAACCTACCAGCGGCTGCTAACTAACCTGCAGCTGCTAGTTATAAAGTTAACTTACAAGCAGCTGCTAACTAACCTGCAGCTGCTAGTTATAAAGTTAACTTACAAGCAGCTGCTAACTAACCTGTAGCTGCTAGTGATAAAGTTAACCTACCAGCGGCTGCTAACTAACCTGCAGCTGCTAGTTATAAAGTTAACTTACAAGCAGCTGCTAACTAACCTGCAGCTGCTAGTTATAAAGTTAACTTACAAGCAGCTGCTAACTAACCTGTAGCTGCTAGTGATAAAGTTAACCTACCAGCGGCTGCTAGTGATAACGTTAACCTACAAGCAGCTGCTAACTAACCTGCAGCTGCTAGTGATAACGTTAACCTACCAGCGGCTGCTAGTGATAACGTTAACCTACCAGCGGCTGCTAACTAACCTGCAGCTGCTAGTGATAAAGTTAACCTACCAGCGGCTGCTAACTAACCTGTAGCTGCTAGTGATAAAGTTAACCTACCAGCGGCTGCTAACTAACCTGCAGCTGCTAGTTATAAAGTTAACTTACAAGCAGCTGCTAACTAACCTGCAGCTGCTAGTTATAAAGTTAACTTACAAGCAGCTGCTAACTAACCTGTAGCTGCTAGTGATAAAGTTAACTTACAAGCAGCTGCTAACTAACCTGTAGCTCCTAGTGATAACGTTAACCTACAAGCAGCTGCTAACTAACCTGCAGCTGCTAGTTATAAAGTTAACTTACAAGCAGCTGCTAACTAACCTGTAGCTGCTAGTGATAAAGTTAACCTACCAGCGGCTGCTAACTAACCTGCAGCTGCTAGTGATAAAGTTAACCTACCAGCGGCTGCTAACTAACCTGCAGCTGCTAGTGATAAAGTTAACCTACCAGCGGCTGCTAACTAACCTGCAGCTGCTAGTTATAAAGTTAACTTACAAGCAGCTGCTAACTAACCTGTAGCTGCTAGTGATAAAGTTAACCTACCAGCGGCTGCTAACTAACCTGCAGCTGCTAGTTATAAAGTTAACTTACAAGCAGCTGCTAACTAACCTGTAGCTGCTAGTGATAAAGTTAACCTACAAGCAGCTGCTAACTAACCTGCAGCTGCTAGTTATAAAGTTAACCTACCAGCGGCTGCTAACTAACCTGTAGCTGCTAGTGATAAAGTTAACCTACCAGCGGCTGCTAACTAACCTGCTGCTGCTAGTTATAAAGTTAACTTACAAGCAGCTGCTAACTAACCTGCAGCTGCTAGTGATAAAGTTAACCTACCAGCGGCTGCTAACTAACCTGTAGCTGCTAGTTATAAAGTTAACTTACAAGCAGCTGCTAACTAACCTGTAGCTGCTAGTGATAAAGTTAACCTACCAGCGGCTGCTAACTAACCTGCTGCTGCTAGTTATAAAGTTAACTTACAAGCAGCTGCTAACTAACCTGCTGCTGCTAGTTATAAAGTTAACTTACAAGCAGCTGCTAACTAACCTGTAGCTGCTAGTTATTGATATGTTATATGTGATTATAGATTAAGTATTAATATTCGAAAAAAACATCTGTGTCTCACAGTGTGTGTCTGTTTGTTGTGTGTTATTGTTGTGTGTTATTGTTGTGTGTTGATGTTGTGTGTCTGTGTTGTGTAGACGAGCGTCTGACTGCAGAGCAGATGGATGAGCAGAGGATCCAGAGCGTTGCGTATCAGTACCTGTGCAGGTTGGAGGAGGCCAAGAGGTGAGTGTTCACACCTGGTGTCAGCATCTGTCCTGAGACGTGTTCACAGGTGGGGGTCCAGTCCGGGTCTGGGTCAGTCCTGGTCAGTCCTGGTTAGTGCAGGTCAGTCCTGGTCAGTCCTGGTTAGTGCAGGTCAGTGCAGGTCAGTCCTGGTCAGTCCAGGTCAGTCCTGGTCAGTCCTGGTCAGTCCTGGTCAGTGCAGGTCAGTCCTGGTCAGTCCTGGTCAGTGCAGGTCAGTCCTGGTCAGTCCTGGTCAGTGCAGGTCAGTGCAGGTCAGTCCTGGTCAGTCCAGGTCAGTCCAGGTCAGTCCTGGTCAGTCCTGGTCAGTGCAGGTCAGTCCTGGTCAGTCCTGGTCAGTCCTGGTCAGTCCAGGTCAGTGCAGGTCAGTGCAGGTCAGTGCAGGTCAGTCCAGGTCAGTCCTGGTCAGTCCAGGTCAGTCCAGGTCAGTCCTGGTCAGTGCAGGTCAGTGCAGGTCAGTGCAGGTCAGTGCTGGTCAGTCCTGGTCAGTCCTGGTCAGTCCTGGTCAGTCCAGGTCAGTCCTGGTCAGTCCAGGTCAGTGCAGGTCAGTCCAGGTCAGTCCAGGTCAGTCCTGGTCAGTCCTGGTCAGTCCAGGTCAGTCCAGGTCAGTGCAGGTCAGTGCAGGTCAGTGCAGGTCAGTCCAGGTCAGTCCTGGTCAGTCCTGGTCAGTCCTGGTCAGTCCAGGTCAGTCCAGGTCAGTGCAGGTCAGTGCAGGTCAGTGCAGGTCAGTCCAGGTCAGTGCAGGTCAGTGCAGGTCAGTGCAGGTCAGTGCAGGTCAGTCCAGGTCAGTGCAGGTCAGTGCAGGTCAGTGCAGGTCAGTGCAGGTCAGTGCAGGTCAGTCCTGGTCAGTCCAGGTCAGTGCAGGTCAGTGCAGGTCAGTGCAGGTCAGTGCAGGTCAGTCCAGGTCAGTCCTGGTCAGTCCTGGTCAGTGCAGGTCAGGGTAGGTTGGACCTGCATCTCTGTGACATCATACTTTATGTTTACAGGTCGTCCTTCCGATATGAAATCTCATGAACACCTTTTGTTCACTTGGACTCGACTGCCACAGAGACTTTATAGCTCTACTCACACACTTGAGGGAAATCACACAACAGATATTAATGATTCTGGTGTAAAATCTTTTCAGCAAATTCAATCGTTTTGCTTCATTAAACAGTGGAGTTACAGAGCCGAGTCTTTAACAGTTTCAGCTATCTTCAATCTTCATCCAATCACTACAGTGTATGTGACGGAGCCATCAGGAGCACAGAGCACCCAGAGCACCCAGAGCGACCTGTAGCTCACAAGACATGAAGAAACTTTCCCTACAATACCTCAGAGGAGATTATGATCCACTGATGAGAGGATCACAGTGTTATAAATAAGAATGTTCTTCTTCGTACACAATTTCTGGCTTTTGTGTGCACGTAGAGTTTTAGTGTGGATCCAAAGCAGGGTTTTATAAACCAGACCCCGGCTCTCCTGGTGTAACAGATTGAAATCTGAAGTTTAACTTTACAGTGGGAACATTAACACGGAAACTGCCCTGGTTGGTGAAAGCATTCAACCTTAGTGCGGTAATTCTAGTTTTTAAAAGATGTTCTTCCTGTTCAGGTGGATGGAGGCGTGTCTAGTGGAGGAGCTTCCTGCGCCCACCGACCTGGAGGAGGGGCTCAGGAACGGGGTCATTCTGGCTAAACTGGGTCATCGATTCGCTCCCAACTCCGTCCCTCTGAAGAAGATCTATGACCCGGAGCAGCTACGATACCAGGTCCCACAGCCACACACTAACGCACCACTGACACACAACGTTGATACACAACAGACAATCAACAATCGTCTACTGATCTGTTCAGGCTGTGGGTCTTCAGTTCCGCCACACTGACAACATCAATCACTGGAGGAACGCCATGACGAAGCTAGGACTGCCAGCGGTCAGTGAACGCATTGATCACAGAATTTATTGATTGATCAGAGTATTTATTGATTAGCGTGTATATTGATTACCAGTTGTTTTTTCCAGATCTTTTATCCTGAAACAACAGACGTGTACGACAAGAAGAACATGCCCAGAACTGTCTACTGTATCCACGCACTCAGGTGACTTCACCTGTCTGTCTGTTCATCAGTCTGTCTGTCTACCTGCCTGTCTGTTCACCTGTCTGTCTGTCTGTTCACCTGCCTGTCTGTTCACCTGCCTGTCTGTTCACCTGTCTGTCTGTCTACCTGCCTGTCTGTTCACCTGTCTGTCTGTTCACCTGTCTGTCTGTTCACCTGTCTGTCTGTTCACCTGTCTGTCTGTTCACCTGTCTGTCTGTCTACCTGCCTGTCTGTTCACCTGTCTGTCTGTTCACCTGTCTGTCTGTCTACCTGCCTGTCTGTTCACCTGTCTGTCTGTCTGTTCACCTGCCTGTCTGTTCACCTGCCTGTCTGTTCACCTGTCTGTCTGTTCACCTGTCTGTCTGTCTACCTGCCTGTCTGTTCACCTGTCTGTCTGTCTGTTCACCTGCCTGTCTGTTCACCTGCCTGTCTGTTCACCTGTCTGTCTGTTCACCTGTCTGTCTGTCTACCTGCCTGTCTGTCTACCTGCCTGTCTGTTCACCTGTCTGTCTGTCTACCTGCCTGTCTGTTCACCTGTCTGTCTTCCTGTCTACCTGCCTGTCTGTTCATCAGTCTGTCTGTCTATCTGCCTGTCTGTTCACCTGTCTGTCTGTTCATCAGTCTGTCTGTCTACCTGCCTGTCTGTTCACCTGTCTGTCTGTCTACCTGCCTGTCTGTTCACCTGTCTGTCTGTTCATCAGTCTGTCTGTTCACCTGTCTGTCTGTTCATCAGTCTGTCTGTCTACCTGCCTGTCTGTTCACCTGTCTGTCTGTCTACCTGCCTGTCTGTTCACCTGTCTGTCTGTCTACCTGCCTGTCTGTTCACCTGTCTGTCTGTCTACCTGCCTGTCTGTTCACCTGTCTGTCTGTCTACCTGCCTGTCTGTTCACCTGTCTGTCTTCCTGTCATTCTGCAGCATGTATCTCCACAGACTGGGTGTGGCTCCACAGATCCATGACCTGTATGGGAAAGTCAAGTTTACAGGTAAAAAAACAACAAATTGACTGAAACGTCCTTTTAGAGAGAGTTGATTTTTGACTTTACGTTATTGCAGTCAACATTACTGACTGATCTACACACATACACATGTCACATGTCTTCCATGTTCCCAGACGAGGAGATCAACAACATGAAGTTGGAGTTGGATAAATACGGGATCCAGATGCCGGCATTCAACAAGATCGGAGGAATCCTGGCTAATGAGGTGTCCGTGGACGAGGCTGCAGGTAAAGAGAACGCCTCTGATTGGCTCTGATCCTCTCTTCTCATTATCACACTGACACCTCCCCTTCTCTGTTATCCCATCAGTCCATGCAGCAGTGATCGCCATCAACGAAGCGGTGGACCGAGGAGAACTGGGCGTGACCACGATGGCTCTGAGGAATCCTAACGCCATGCTGCGTAACCTGCAGGAGGCGCTAATGAGCGTCTATCAGGAGATGCTGCTTCAGGCTAAAAGAAGAAAGGCTGAACGAGCGAGCAGCTGGGTGAGGGTCACGTGATGGTCATCAGTCTGTCCAATCAGAGGTCTGCGTGTTCTAGCATGAGCACTGACTCTGTGTGTGTGTGTGTGTGTGTGTGTGTGTGTGTGTGTGTGTGTGTGTGTGTGTGTGTGTGTGTGTGTGTGTGTGTGTGTGTGTGTGTGTGTGTGTGTGTGTGTGTGTGTGTGTGTGTGTGTGTGTGTGTGTGTGTGTGTGTGTGTGTGTGTGTGTGTGTGTGTGTGTGTGTGTGTGTGTGTGTGTGTGTGTGTGTGTGTGTGTAGTGTCAAGGTTCAGAAGATAAAGACATGTACGAAGAGTTTCTGACTCAGAGGGAAATTCAGAACAACATCAACGTGGTTAATGGTGAGAGGATCCATATCAGTCATTGTGAGTATTGCTGATGGATCAGTGTGATCAGAGGTGATTTATTGATTATTTCTCTTCAGTGCGTTCAGCCGTGGAGCAGGTGGATGAAGCTCTGGACTCTGCAGATGAGCTCTCTCTGCTCTCGGCTCTGCAGCTGCCATGTTTGACCCTCAGAGGCCTCCATACTGACAACGGCCCCTGGTACCTGGACCAGCTGTCGGTAGACCGCCAGCAGAGGGCACTGGTATGTAAACACTGAAATAAATTCAGACATGTATGAATACACGTGGCATGAGTCCCCCCCTCTGTGCCCTCTGACACCAGGAAGGCTGTGTGGATCCTCTGAACCCTGATGACCTGCAGGACGGCATCACACTCGCCAACGAAGATGCAAAGAGAGCCAGAAACAGTGAGTGTCCCACCACAGTGACACTTGCTGGACAGTTACTGTCAATGCACCAACACGAGCAACAGTTTCCTGATGTTTCAGAAGAAACACACTGCTGAGCCACCAGGAGGCCAGACGTCCAATCAGAGAGACCAACCCCCCTCGCCCCATCTTTGTTTAATGAGTGGATTGTGTGTCTGTGTGTTTCAGTGCAGGCAGCCGTGCAGAATGCAAATGCTGCGTTACGTCGCAGTGACCACAGACACACACTCAGCTGTTTGATGACCTCTGACCTCCAGCTGCCTCAGGTGTTTCCTTTTGCTGCTGCTTTGTATCACAGAGAACTACAGCTGCTGCAGAGGCAGAGTGAACAAGTGAGACACACATGAGACACACATGTACACGAGAGAGACGTCCACATGCAAGTTGTTTCCGCTGGTGGTGCTGTTAGACTAGCACTCACTGCTCCCATGCTGTCCACCAGGGGGAGCTGCAGCAGGAAGAGCTCTTTGTTGCTGTAGAGATGCTGTCAGCTGTCGCTCTCATCAATCAGTCTTTGGAGGCGGGAAACCTGCAACAGTTCAGCTCCTCATTGGTCAGTTCATCTGCAGGACTCTCTGATGTAGATGACACCCTGCTGGACAGGTACCTGTCTGTCTGTCTGTCTGTCTGTCTGTCTGTCTGTCTGTCTGTCTGTCTGTCTGTCTGTCTGTTCATATACAGGTAGGACAAGATGACAAAGGGGTTTTCCTGTAACCCTCTATATTAATGTCTTATTGTTTCACCACATTGTGAAGAGCTGAGCCGTCTGTCACAGTAAATCCAACGACTTCGTCAGGTTCACTGATCGTAATCATAAAGAAACAAAATGTTAAAGTGTGAATTAAAATATTGGGATGATGTCATGGAGGATGAGTGTGAGGTCAATGATGTTTTTCGCTGAACCCGTCTTCCACGTCATGCTTGCCAACTTATTGGTAGGTGTGTGTGATGTTTTCAGGTACATGTACCTAGTGTGTTCAGCTACATGTATGTGGCGTGTTCAGGTACATGTACGTGGTGTGTTCAGGTACATGTATGTGGCGTGTTCAGGTATGTGTGTGTGTGATTTATTCAAATACAATATACTTATTGCTCCGATGGGGTTGTTGTTATTGGCCAAAATGCTTCAGCAACTGCAGAACAGAACTTTGTCTAACAAACAACAGAA